>JAGDQP010002621.1:0-71331 GCA_022664845.1 Lepisma saccharinum | reverse complement strand
TATATATATATATATATATATATATATCAATAAAGTTATTACTATGTTAAAAAATGAATACACAGTCTTGACGAATGTCACTTGCAAAACGTCTGTAATTTCAAACAGTTTTGCATGCGCTTTTCAGTTGAATAGAAGTTTTAAGAAACTAAGATTCAAGTTAGTGTATTCCAGAATAATTCATGTCCTCAATAGCTACTTGATCAAAACATCAGTGTGAATTCCAATGAATATGCATATATTTTTCGAAGCACAAGGAAACAGAATGATCATAAAATTGGTTAAACTGAAATAATAACCATAAACAATCTAGAACAACGCCGAAAGGTATTCACCTTCGGATGCTAACTGATGTATGGGTACTTTCTGTATATATATATATATATATATATATATATATATATATATATATATATAGACATTTGATAACTTTCTAACATTAAATGATTACAGAGCTTTGTATATTGCACGGCTTTGTAGTTATTTTACTCAAAACAGAGTGATAATGTAGTATGTTATGTGCATCCACGTGCTACATATTCACGCAATGTGAGCAAGTTGACCTTCAGAATAATAACCAATGTCTTCAAACGTCCTACTTATCATTAAGCCTTGTTTTACAACTTGAGGAATTGCTACCAGGCACTCATCTCCAGTCCACACTTCGTTATATAAATTCAACACAGAATAATCACGATTTTCACAGAATTGCAAACCTGTTTTGAGTCATAAAAGTTTGCGACAGCTACACAATGTTGTAGGTACAAAATTTTCTATTTTCTTAATGTGGGTTTGCAGGATACCTACTATGCGTTTGAAAGGTAGTGGTTGTCTTCATATTTTAATGGAGCAGAACTTTTGTAGAATTGATCTTGAAGTTGGTCGTCATTTAAAACGCACAATATTTGCTGCTGTTACGGTCTTGGACCTCGAATCCACATTCAGGCTTAAATGCAGCTGCCGGCTGTCCTAACATTTTCTAAGGTTTCCCTCATTCCGCCGAGAAAATACCAGGATGGTGCTTGGGTTAAAGCCTTAGTCGTTCTCTTTCCGCAGAACAGTGCTTACCGAGGAACTTCAATCCAAACTTGTCCACAGTGGCGTGCCCAGCGTAGATCAATTAAATTTAATTAAATTTGAGTGGTGCGGCGAGTTCTTGCAGAATATCTGTAATTTCATAATTAAGAAAATGATTAAATTAGCCTCAGTAGAAAATTATAAAGTATGAGCTCAAAATTATCAACGCATTAGCTATATGCGGATCACATATTATATTGCTGCTAGCACATACTTCGTGCCTCACAACCACACAGGTCGAAAGCTATAGTGCACAAAAATTAAAGGTATTTTTAATTCGAAAATCAACCGTTCTACAGTTGGTGAATAAATGTGCAATTTTGTTATTTTTCATTATAATCCTATTTCCGCGAATGGTGTAGTAATTTCTAAATAGGCTGCAGTATTTAATTTCGAAAGAATTTTTTTTAGAAAATGAACTTCACAACGCATATATTTCTATTCTGAAGACGTCTAACATACGATTAGTAAGAAAAATCTTGAAGATTATTTCTCACCAGTTATTTTATATGGAGTGTATTGGTGTTGTAGTCGGGAAATCTTATCCTTCGGTCCAAGAATTTCCCTAATCACATCGAATGTTTAACTCAAAACTCTTCATACTGCATTAAAATATTTTGATTGTTACATGTGGTATTCACTTATGTCGGAAGTGTTTTACAACTGAAGAAGGTGGACAATTCCAGAAGCGTTCATCGTATAATGTTACGAAGGAAACGTAATTGTAAGAAGGATTATATCTGAAAACTATTAGGGAAGAAACTAGAACCCTGCAACCCTTGTTGCTTCGCCCCTGATAATTTTCTGTGCATGTCTCTTTAGTGATAGATTAGTAATCGCGGGGTTCTGTTGATAGCCCACTGTTAGGTAGTAGCTGAGACAAGTTAGGATAAGATATAATGAATTTTACGAGCGGTAACAGCACTATGGCTTACGCCCGTCTCGAGAGGAGGCGATGAGGAATTCCAGTGGTGCTGTGTCGGGTTATCTCCCGAAATAAATCCTGTAAAATTGGTCAACTTTGATAGCATTGAAAGGATTTAAATTTGAGGAGAAAATATTATTCTTTTTGAAGCTAAATTTTAAAACTGACATCAACCTCGGATCGAAAAGAAAACCGATTCTTTATCTCATGTGGATCCTTGTTTCTATGTGACATTTTTTGGGTCGAAATCGTTAAGCAATCATAGAAGCTATGAAGAGAAACATTGCCAAAACGTGGTCTAATATCTCTCGTTTAAGTAACAGGAAAGAGAAGTAAACAAATACACTATAACTATGAATATTATTTTTAAAAAAATAATAATTTGTATAATTTAGGATTGTTTATTTATTGCGAAACTTGACAACGTTTAAGAATAACAATTAATGTTAGAAGCTAATTCTCTCTTGTATTATACAGTTATGAATTACAGCAATTAAAGGCAACGCATGCTATTGCTTTTCTCTTTTTATTAGCGTAGAAACAACAGGAAGATTCTTTTCCATGACACATTTCTCCCCCCTTCTTTCTTCACCTCTACTTCTAACAGAAACGCTATGACAGGAAGCAGCAGTTTTATTTTTACACCAACAGCACAGGAACAATAGGACAAAGGAAGTAGAATGATATCAAGCTCCAGCTAACAAGAATTATTATTTACAATAAACATAAATATAAGCTTATTATATAAACTTAGGGCGGAACGCTAAGACGTATAAAAATGCTGTAAAGAAAGATTTTCGAGACAATTTGAACATTAGGAAAGTGAAGCTGAAGAAGATAATGAAATTCCATGAAGGGTACATTTAATTTCAGAGAAGTGCAGATAGTATGAAAAAATACTGTGTAAAAGTGATTGATGTACCAGAGTACAATAGGCTAGAGGTCGCTAAAATCAAATATGAATTCGGTTTTTCTCGAAATTCTTCCGCTGACGCTCTTGATTGTGTTGCACATGGAGTGCATATACGAAGTAATTGAAAAGTGTCTAATGAACAGAGATCAACGAAACTAAATCTGAAGTCTGTTTCTCTCTGCCTGCTTTCGTGTAGGTGCTTAGTGACTGTTAGAAGCTGATTGCATGAGGTGCAAAAGTAGCGTAAAGGAAGCCTCACCAGGTTAAAACTGGCCAGGTTACTCAACCGAAATCTGAAATCAGTTTCTCTCTGCTTTCATTTAGGTACTAGTGTGAGTTAGACGTGGACGTAACGACAATAAACCAAGCGGCCGTAGCATGGTAGTTAGAGCGTTGACTTCACATTCGGAGGGCCCTGAGATCAATCCCATTCTGATTTTTTTTTTTTTTTAGGTTTCTTCCTCAACCACACCAGGCTAATGCTGGGATGGTACCTCCAAACTAATCCATAGGCTACTATAAGTTCTCTCATCCTTTCCCGTATCCTATCCCGGCCTGAGTGAAACATGACTCAAGACTTTAAATAAAATAACGATAATTAAAGCGGACCATTTTTTGAGGGGTTCACTAAAAAGAAAAACAGAGTTAAAGTAAAGCATAAATAAAATATAAGAATATATTCTATCTTTCTCCACTTGTATACTTTTTTGTATGTACTAAAAAAAAATAACACCGTTTATAAAAAAATAATATATAGACAAAGAATTTAAGAATTAGGTCGATTTCCTATTTAAAATGAAACAATGTTACTTTTGACAACTTAGTGATGAGTCATTGTGCTAATTTATTTCGACTGGATTCGATCACATTTCCTGCAGCGAGTAATTTTTCTATTTGAGGTTTATTTATTTAATCTGTTAATGCTCTAGCCTGGATTCGATCCCAAAGCCCTGCTTCTAAACCAAAACACCTCGTCTGTTAGTTCGTGATGTTGAAGACAGACAAAAGTATATAATTAGGTCTATATGCCCTACTTAAAATATACGGGACGTGCAGCTTGAAAGCTTGTGTATGGGTAGTGAATTAGTTATTATTTATACGTAGTTGATACTTAAGAATGAACTTTACAATTGATAATTGCATTTCTCCTCAGTGAAACTGTTTGAGATAAAATTATCACACTTGAGCTATCTAACAATCTGGGCATCAAATCTTGTTTTTGATGCAATCATTTATGATAGACTGAAACTGGAATGTTTTATCACACACGAGAAGTGTGAAGTGACCTATTTTTACATCCGAAAGTAATGCGAAGTGATCAAACGAAATTATAACTTTTTTCCTTATGCTGTTATTTAGTTTTGTTAGGTTTATGATTAGAGAAAAAAAAGTTTATAGTTTTAGATCAACAGAACGACAACCGTTATGGCGAATAATTCATTTCTCGAACTTTGATGTTGCCTAGTTACTAAGTCAGAAAAAATGTTATTATTACAAAAGGAAGTACGTATTGAGAACCCAGTCTTTTTTGAATTCTTGCTTGCATTTTATTAATGGTAGAAAAATTTTAAATTTCTCCAAAATATTTTATGGGTGAAATAATTTATTTCATCTCTTGTCGGTTCTACAAATATATTTAGTTTGTTTAATTGATTTGAAGAACAACCTCTACATTCCTTAAAATTCTTAATGGAGGTTTGTGAAACTCACCATAAAACTCGTAAGAGACGAATACGTTTCTGACGTTAAGTACGCACATTACAGCAAATGCTTGTAGTTTGTGTAAAAGAAAACAAAATTGCTCCTTTTCGTTGTATCTAATTGGGTACTATCAGTTTTGGGAGCTTTTTTAGTTTTCTCTCCACCCCAGCTTTGTTTTTGTGTGTACAGGAGTGGCTATGGTACCCACCCGCCCTGGTTTGTGAATTCTTGAAATTAGACTGGTGTGTCGTCAGACACAATACAGGATAAACACTTTTGCTAAAAGAGTGATAAGCCACGAATGGACACATAAGGATAACTTTTGTAGCTTTACATTTTGTCCGTGAAGAATTCTCTGGAACTTTCCGAGACGCCAAACTTCAGTTTTTGCTCTTAAATTAATCTAAAGGGAAAAAGGAAAAGGAAAATATTAATGACCTTGATGGACTCCCTTCAGTTGCAACTACAAAGAGCAAAGAAAGAAAGAATTGACAGAAACAGTTTTTTGAAGGTCACGACTAAACAATTCGTACGATAATCACTACGTCCAGATGTCGAAATGGTCATTTCTGGTCAAACAGGGGTTATCTATGAAGTGTGGGGTAGCCAGAAATACAGCACGAAGAAGTCCACCTCCACAAAAGAAATAGGGTTTTTCTCAGCAATCACAGGATAAATCAGCACTATATTATGGTGGAATCAACATCCACAACTGCAACGGCAACAGCTTCTAATTGGCTACCATATAATTACGCTCTTGCTTCTTGAAAGGTAAAACAAGATGACGGCGTTGCTGCAGAATTATTAATGGTAAAAAGAAGCACATTCAAGGACACCCGGACAACGAATTTGGCAAACCAATTGTTTGTAGCGATGGCCTTATAAGTACTTAGAATTTACAGAAATCCAAGAATATCTTTACAATCATTGATAGTTCTAGTTACGTAATGGAATACTTTGATTATGGAAATAAACTACTTCTGTTGGTTAGAAACGTTGCATTCAGCCATTTTGTGCAAAAGTACACGATTGAATACACAAAATTGTGTAATAGCGAACATAGTTTCTTTTCTTTTAAATTGTTTTTAAATACAGTATAAGCATTCTGTTTGGTTGCGTTATTAACGTCCTATTCGTGCTAGTGAGCTTCTAAACATGGGACATAACTTTCGTTTAACTGAAGTATTGTTTTAAGTTTTCGAATTTCACTTTTTAAACCGTATTCGTCTGAATGTCCCAATTGAAATCTTATGTTAAAAATACAAACATTATTATTTTATATTTATATCTGTCCACGAACGTACTTTTTACCCCGTTCGTGCAAGAATGAATGAAGAAGGTAGAGCGATCCTAATACTATATGTATGTATGTATGTATGTTACTAACAGAATTTTATGATTTTTTTCTTTTTCCTCTTAGATCGTCAAATCACTATCTTTATTCGTTGGATTTTTTTTTTTTTTGCCCAGAGCTCACAATATTTCCAGCGCGGTATTTTCATTTCATTGACCCAGAATTACTGAAGTAAGATCTGTGACCATTATTGAATGAGGAGGGGGAGAAGCAAATTTCTCTGTGCTCTTTTTAAGTGCTATTTGTTATTCTGTCTTTGTTTTTAACGATTTTTATTAGTTTATTTACTGTTATCAATGACTCCAATTTTTTTTATTTACTTTTTTTTTATTATTAAAAAAAAACTTTACAAATTACGTCTTCGGGCCGATGTATCGAACAGTGAGACAGCGAGAACTGCTAAAACTAAAACTGTACGGAGTAGTTATGAAAGGGATTTTACCTTGGCCAACTTTGGTTACGTTTTTGTGGTACTATATGGTGACAGCACAGTGACGCCATGATATCATACGATATCTTTATTTAATGTTAATTTTCGCACTTCAAAATATGCCAAGAAGAAACTATTCAACCAAATGGGACCAAACTCTGATTTACAATAAAGGAGGACCTGTCAAGTGTAATTCACATTCCATTAACGTTCTACGCATTACAGGACAAATTGAGGAAAGGTGAATTCTTTAGTGGAAATTTTCCAATGCCCAAAATTTTTTCATAGTACAGGATTCCTTCATGATTAGACGCTTTCAGAGAGAACCCTTACTTCTTACCCTGGGACAAATAGTTTCTGACGTGAGATATTGCTAAATAAATACCCTGTGAAAATTGTTATTACTGTTCAAACAAAATTTATTTTATCTCTTGATACGAAACTATTTATCCAGTTGATAGCAGCCCAAATTATGTAGTAATATTTCTCTACGGTAACTACTCAAGGGATATTTCTAAAGGAGCCTCATAATCAACTTGTGGTTTAGTATCACAAATAAAAAAAAAAAAAAATAATGTAGACATCACACACAACCAAGCGCGTTGGCAGCCACAAACTGCAGGGACCCCTGTGAAATTTAGGGTGGCACGGCTTGAGATACATTATTATGCTTCCTATTTACATACATAAAAAATGCACATTTAAAGACGCTAAAAATTGTTTATGGGGACTAGGCTCTCCCCTTGGCTACGGACCTGCATACATCAACAATAAATAAACTTTTAATCCGTAATTTCCCTTACATTTGTAATGCTACATTCACCACATGTATACAACTTTATTCTACAATCTCTTACGATTCCAGCACGGCCACATACAAAAAGCTCCATGAAAATTATATTCATCTAAATTCTTGATTAACTAAAATCGCCTGCTGGAAATGAAAAAACATGAAAAGCTTCAGTTAGTGTGGTTAGCAGATAGAGCCTAAGAATTTACAACTTGACTATTATCAGAAACTAAGTCTGCGCCTTTGTACACAACTGGAACTGTACAGAGGAATGCTATTCCCAGAGTTTTAATAATTTGATTACCCAATACGCTGTCAAGTTACATGTGCTCATTCTTGTTGCATCTTGTGTACCCTCAACTGTTTCATTTTGTATGTTAAACTGTCTTTAATGTAGAAAGAAAACTGTAAAACGAATTGTATATTTATCCGTGCTATAAAGGCAATAGTGTTGTTCGTGGCGCGTAAATAAACATTTATTATTATTGTTATTAACTCCACTTGTTAATTCTAAAAGTTGCAAACGTGTCGTTAAAGTCGTGAAGTGAGTTCCTCTCTCTTCGCGACAAAAGAAACTATCTACGATGGTTTTCCGACAAGAGTGCGCTCCTTCACTCATATCTATTGAACAATACTTTTCCGTGGTCACAAACTGAAAATGACGTAAACCATCTTTAGCACGGAAATCACTATTCTCTTTAACCTTTCCACCTTCAGTAATAAAAGTTATGTTCTTTCCAAGATAAAAAAAAAAAAGTTCCAGAATCAGCTACGATATTGACTCTTCTGTCCAGAGGCGGAATTCTCAGATTAAATTGAACTGGTGGTAATATGCATCATTCCTCTCGTTAATAAATAAATACGAACGGGGGAGATCCTACATAATATATTTTTGCAGCCTCTACGAACGGTTTAATTATTGCATTGATGTTAATAAACGCTTAGATTCAGTAATGAATCGCGCTAAAACGTTTGCAGGATCTAATTCTATGTCCATCCGGGATTTCGAATTGTTTACCTTGTGGAACCAAAGCATAGTGTTTCAAACCGCTGGGCCACGATATTCGCATACGCAAATACTTTTCTACGCACCCGCTCTCTTTCAAGAGGATAGTTTTAAACAAAACGTTTTCTTTATCGTTGCTATTGATTTTCGAGGGGCTCATGCAGTCGGTGTAGAGATCCCGCTAGCCGTGCAAAGAACCGGTGGTCCACTGCCGAAAACAGCCAGTGCGTAACTCTGCCAGCTGAAGTGAACGAAAGTGTTCGTCTCAACTTGAAACCATATAGAATTAAATGATTAAAAAAAAAAGCTAAGCCGAATAGGGAAAAAATAAAAATAAATAAATAAAATAAAGGACTTAAAAGTAGAGCAAAGATAAGTCTTAAGACTTTACGGATGAGTTCCCTTTCATGAAGCAGAACAAAGCGTCAAGTTAAAAGAAAAAGAAGGTTCAAGGACAAGCGTTGGTTTACCACAAAGTTTCTTAAAAAGCAACGGTCATTGGATTAAGCTTATCTAAATGGAAATGGCGTGAAATTGCTTCGAAACTTCAATTTTACTTCCTCTGCGTCAGGAAGAAATAGTTGGTTTATTCTTCTTGTCACGCCCACTTTACACTAGAGTCCCGCTAATCCGAACTAATTGGAGCTGTGCCGTGTTCGGATTAGCAAGAGTTCGAAATATCCGGACCTACACTTTTTTAGTTGGCCTATGTTCTGACGATAGCGTTAGGTCCTTCAAGCCATGGTTAGTCCAGTCTTTTGCTTTTCTCGTTTTCCTTGCGGATGTTGTTTCTATCTGATCAAAAAAACCTCTGTGAGAAGTAGTCACCTGTCTCCGAGGAAGGGGGAGGGTGATAATATCTCTGGAGACTGATTGCTGCTCCATATGATATTAGTGGTTCTTGCCAACTTTTCGCGAGATATTTCTCGTATTCTGGCTGTTCAATACCCACGGTTACCTGTAAAAGAAACGCTTCAGCAGTATTATGATCTTATTATCTCTCTGTTAACTCTATATAAGAGATTATTATACATATCTTATACCGGTACTCATATGTTTCATTATCTTCCAGACCTAAATTTCGAAAGCTTCCAATTTTCATTTCATAGCTTCTTTTTTAGTGTGCACTTTCCTTCCGTATAAAAAATTAAGCTCTTTGTTTATCGGTTTAAGGAAAATACTTGTTCTTCCGGATTATATATTTCGATTGCCGTCTTAATTCTCTTTTCACACTTAGTAATGTTATTTATAGCTAATGCCCGAATCCTTGAGCAGTAAAAAAAAAAAAAAATGAAATTAGGTACCAGTGTCTGAAAAAGAAAGTACTAAAGATTAAAACGCAGATTAAAATATTACAAGAATTGGGGTTAAGTCTTCCACAAAAATGATCTCAGAAAAAATATTATTTTTTTTTTAATTCCCCTTCAATAAACTTGCAACATATTTCAAAGCTGTAGAGAAATCGGACGTTGTTTCCGTTATTAAGAACGTCCTAAACGAGCTTGATCACCTTGTACATTTAAAACACATCTTTTTGTTGAAGTGAGTTCCGAACCACTGCATTCGATGGGTCTTCATTGCAATTTGATCTCGGGATCACGCGCACTGAAGGCGAACTCTTCGACTAACACAGAAGTCTCATTGATTTCTCTAGTACATACAGTACATAGATTATTTCTAGAATTAATAATAGAGGAACACGATTGCCTATTTTCAAGTAACTTGCTTCACCTTGGCTACAAAATACAAAGGGAGACGGGAAGGTAGGTAGGAAAATAACGTACAGTTAAGTTAGCAACGTGTATCTAATTAATTGAGAGTTGCGTCTCCACGTCACTGTTTTTGGTGTTGTTGTAGGTGACGATGTGCGTAGCTTAAAATCTTAGAGAAGTTTATTCACTCGCTCAAATTAATGCTGGCGACCTTCAAACAAATCGCAGCACATAATAATAACCCACACGTGCACCATGAAAGACTAACTAATAGATTCATTTAGCATTATGTATACAATACACAGTAGTATGCGTGTGCTGTCAAGAGTTGCTATGTCTTCTAATCCAATTAGATATGTTTTTCATAGTCAATGAATTCAGACAGTTCTTACACCTGTTTCGGTACTCCATTCAACGATTGTATTGTGCCTGGTTTGATTTCTTAGCTTTAGCAATAGGAAGTCAAGACAAATAGAATATCACTACTACAGGTTGACTTAATTTAGTACACGGAAGATTTTTATTAAATGTTTTAAACAATTTACATCTGTTTTTCCACGCTGATCCTATCAAACTGTACGTTCATGGTTTTCCTATCGACTGCAGAAACGGTTTGCAATTGAATGTGTTGGCCTGTGCCAAAGATGCATAAACGTTCATTAAACAAATTCAATATATGCCTACGTATGTTTTTTTCAATATTTGTCTAAGAATGACTTTGGAATCGATGTAACGATTTTGATTCAACCTTTTACTCTGGTCATGTTTTAGTATCCTTGGGGGTGGGATGCATATTTATTTCAGTGAGTTTACCTTTGTTTTGAAGAAACTAATCTTATTTGTATTCAAATTTGTTTTCTCTTTTCTAAGATCACATGCAATTACGACTGACTGACAGTCATTTTCTTCAAGAGAGATTTGAGATAAGGCAGTGATTGAAATATGTCTACGTGCAAGCAGTTTCTTGACTAAATGAACACCAACAGTGTTCATAATTACTTGTTTACTTGCAGCGAAAGAAACATTTGCAAATACATATTATAAGAGCTCTAGAGCTCGCCGACACAACGTTTGAAATTACACACGTGAACAGATACTTCAAAAATGCGGGTCACTTGACATATCAAACAACGATAATAGGGAAATATTTCAAGCTCGTGTTTTGGCTTGAAATTATTTCGAAGAACTCTGATAACAACACCCACAAATACATATCCTTATCTTGTTTTTCTGTTGAAAGCGAGCAAAAGATAAAGGCAGTGAACCATAATTGTTAGTAGAGCGTTCAAATCTTTGTCAAACCTCGGTTTTTACTTTCCCTTTTTTTTTCTTTAGTATTTCTATTATAAGGTCATAGTAACATTCTGTTTATGCAATGTAGGTTGTGTTTAAGAACAAGGTTTTTGTCTGTTTGATCAGTATTTCTTTCAGGGCGTAACCGGAAGTTCTAACTCAAAAGTACGGTAAGATTCCCCTCGAAACTCGGAAGGACTAGTATTTTTCTCCAAAACATATGTTTTCTTAGTCTTAGGTCACCATATATTTTCTTCAAAACCACAGACATGTAGAAGGAATGTCTGTGGTTTTGATCCAAACGTTGCCACTTCTTTCTGTACTATTCTTCCCTTTTTCTTATTCCCTTCTTTTTTCTCTTTAAAAAAAAAAACATTTTCGTTTCTGCCATTTGCTTCGAGAAAGTGCCAGAGAAAATTTCTTGTCGGAATCTTTCTGGTGGTAGTGGCTATGTTTGTTTAACCGCAATTGATTGGGGGCGGGGCCCGGTTCCTTCACCGAAGGCTTTCATGCTCTGGAACCTACAATATATCTAGCTATAACATATAATGCATCTAGCTCTATACCTCCCAGAAAGAATATGCTCTCCCAGGAGGAGTTTCTCTGAGGAAAAAAAATGTTCAACTGCAAAGCCCTGGTGATCGTGAAGCAATGAAACGCACACAGTGGTTTAACAGATATAAAACTTTTACTTTCAAGTCTTCTTTTCGACCTGAATTTTGAAAAGCAAAACAATTAAGACTCAATTTGGAGAAATAATAAAGAGCTATTTGTAAAGTGAACCGATACATACCTTGTACAATGAAAGTTATTACATTGAAAGGAACAGTTTTATATTGTCAGCAATTTTAAATCATGATTCACTGTAAAACAAATAATTACTTGTTTTACACTTAAGTTTTTATGAAGTCGTCCTTGCTAAGGTGGTAGCGCGTCTGACTTCAAATAGGGAGGCCCGGGTTCAAATACCGGCCAGGACACTGGGGACTTTTCTCGCAGTGTTCCCATGCATAATGCTGAGAGGTTCGCTTAGTGGAATACGACAGACTTTGGCCTTTTTGGGTGCTAGTGCTATTATATGGCCTCGAGGATATTTTTGTTATTTGGTAGTATTGTTATATGTATTACGCAGGTATCGTGAATTTTGGTTGAGATCGGACGAAGGCGAGGAAAGAGATGTTATTCTTGATAGCGCTCCAACCACATTGGCACCTTGCGCCATCTGCCGTCATAGCGGAAGGATGATACAGCCTTGGTCTCTATTATTTTCTAAAAAATAAGTGAAATTTTCGAATTTGATATCAAATTAATTTTTTGCCACCATATAGCTCGGCCTTGGCCCACTCACTCTCACACCCCTGCTAAATAATATGAAATTTGTTTATAAAGGATAATTTCTTTATTGATTAACTTTGTAGACATTTGCACACAATCTTTCATGGAAACATTTTGCCGGGAGATCACTTTATATTTTCAGACTGTAGTATATAATGTTAACTTGATATATGCAGGGAAATAATGTCCTCATACTTGCTTGCTTGAAACCTGGAGACAAACTAAAATTCAGAAAAGTTGTGTGTGTGGTGTTGAAAGCAATCTAATATTTTTGTTTGAAGTATAAATAAGATAGATAACAGGGATGATGCTTAATTTGTAAATGAGATCTTTGCATTTCCTCATTTCGTTTAGAAAACCTTTGAATTGTGATTAACACAGAGGAGAGAGAACCTTTGCTTTATGAGCTCAACATGTTTAAATGATATTACAAGATTAACTGATTAAATGTCGAACATAAACTGAACGATATCAGGAAGTTTAAATAAAGATGATAGGAAAACTCATTGTTTTGCTTGAATAAACTTTGTAAAGTTCTATTTATTTAGATGAAATCAGATCACTAATTGTTTATGCATGATACGTCACGGGCGTCGCCTGAGATTATATTTGTCTGAAAATTAGTGAAACAGATTCGCATACAATCTTTGTCCACGAGGAAGCCCGTATATTATGAGCAGGGATCACTCGAACGACCCCTAGCGCCAGAGATGAGCACTTACGAATTAAATCATTACAGATGCTGAATAATTTTAAAATATCGATTTTAGAAGATAAAATGAATTTCCCACTTCCATCTTTTTCATTTTATGTATCACGCATTATCATCCATTTGGCCTGAGGGAAACTTATCTAAAGGTCTTAAAAAATAATTTTAAAATTAAGTTGGAAGGATAATTTGTCCCTCGATGATTACGTAAAATTCTTAAAAATTAAATTCAACATTGAAATTGAAGTTTGACGGACAACGAATTAAATAAAAACTGTTTGTTACATGAACAGCTCACCGCCTTCATTTTTACAGAACTCGGATCGTAGCAAAGGTTAAATAGTAATTATTTTCTTGAATCAAATTTTATTTTTATGATTAAAATTTTTACATCTCTTCATTTCTTTTTATTTAATTTTCTTATTGTAGAATGTAATATTTTATAAACATTAGACATAATTAGCTTTGGATTCGAAAAGTTCAAGGTTCTATACCAGCGGTTAATCCTCGTGACTGAGATTTTAACAAAAGAAAGAAATTTTATTTATGCCCTTTTAGATATATGAAAGTGAGGTTGGAAAAGAGAAGGAAAAGAATGCGGGAAGGTGTTAGCCAGCTTGTGAGTTAAAGGTACCATCCTGGCATTTCGATGTTGTGACTGACGAAAGAAAAAAATTTTAGTGAGGATAGTCATTCACTTGAATCGAACTCATAACCTTCCCGAATGTTAAAGAAATGCTCTACCACTGAGTCACGACCGGTTGGTGAGTTCTTTCCAAGTTTTTTTTATTAGTCAAATGCGATAAATGGAAGGAATTGTACTTTCAACTTAGGATCTGACTGACTCTTTCCCACATCCTCTGCACTAATCTTTTCTCCGTCTGAGCCATAGTTGTTTAAAGGACATAAATTTAAATTTTAAATAATGGTCAGAATAAATAAAAAAAAAATTACACATGAATAAACAGTAATAACGATAGGTCACGTAATGGGGTTTGTTTTATTTTCTGGGTTAGTAAGTTTCAAACTTAATCCACTAACACGTTTCAACTCTGGTTACTAGTAGTAGTAGAGTTGAAAGTAAGGTATAACCAGTCAGTAATATAAGTGTTTTTTAACCAAAAAACAGACCCGCCCTGAACTGAATGTCATCTTGTCGGGAACTTGAATTGACTGATTTCTTTAAAATAAATGATATACGGATGTTACACCAGTATAGATCCTCGCATTAATCAAATTTGTTAAATCTTCCCGGCTCTGTACACTTGAAATTAAAATCTTCTTTCGAGATGGTCTGAAGTGCAACAGAAGGGATTAAAATTGAACATAATAAAGGATAAAATAAACAGTCACTTCTTTTCTACACGTGTCAAGGTAAAACTTTGGGATTATCTGAAAAGGAGAGAGAGAGAGACACAAAGGTATAGTAACACACTTCAGAAAATAGAAATAAAAAGGAAGACAGATAGATAGATGATCAGAAAAGGACAGATAGAGAGATACATATAAACACAGACACAGTAACACAAACCTGTTAAAATAGACACTGATAGAAAGATAGACAGACTGCTAGATACAGACAGATAGATAAACAGATCAGAAAAGAATAGATAGAAAGATACACAGAAACATAGTAACACAGACGTTTCTGAAAATAGAGACAGACAGACTGATAAAAAGATAGACAGACAGATCAGAAAAAAACAGATAGAAAGACACACAGACACGTACTAATACATATGTTCTTCAGAAATAAAGATAGAGAGAAAGACAGACAAGGAGACAGACAGACAGACAAATTAGAAAAAAATAATATACAAAGACACATTTAAGGGAATAAATGTGTTGTCATTTTCTGTCTGTACACTATATAAATCCACATTGTTCGACTAATGTACAAGAAACTTTCGCATGTTCTTGTTCTTATTTGAGAAGATACATTAGACCACGGAAAACTTCTAGTTTACAAATTTTTTTACTTGGGGTATTTTAACGCTCTAGATACGATTAATCTAACGCTACGTAGCATTTCCTCTAACAGAAAGCATAAATGCGACTCAAGCGTCTGGATTCCTTTATCATCAGTCTAAGAAAGTTCGTTGTTTTTAAAGTGACTAATATTGATGGAATGTCGTAGCTGGTCATCGATAAGTCTGAGGGATGATATGCCTGAACGATTACTCGTGGATAGGAATGGAGAAGGTGACGTTCAGGATCATAGTTGAGGTACAATTCCGGTATTCACCTAGTGAAACAGAAATACGCTGTAAATATTAAGTCTATTTGAATGTACATCTGAATTTTTATGGTTTTTATGCAACTTTCGGTCAGGCTGGGTGAATGATGGGAGAATTTGTGAAATGAAGAAAGTGGGAGGAAAGGAGAGAGCTCTGATAAAATTCATGCAAAGGATGATTCTTCAGGGAAAGCCGCACATTGCAACCTTGAGCATTAAGGGTGACCGCTTTACAATTGAATCATTATGAATCTTATTTTGCGCACGTGAGGAGAGAGAAAAGTGTTTGCAAGATGAAAGGAAACAACGTTTTTATGATTTTTCTGAAAGTTGATCATACTCACAATAGAAGGATGTTATGGTGAACGTTTTTAACTGCGGTGGAAGTTAATCGTGTTATCAACTCAATACTGAATATGTCACTAAATAATAATAAAATCTACTGTACGCCTGATTTAGAAAATTTATCTAAACCGTACTTTCTATGAACTAGATTGTAAAATATAAATTTAAGAATAGACTTACATACGATTATCTTCATGCAGAGGTTTATGTATGTATGTGTAAAAATGCTTGCGAAGGAACGTAATCCCTTAGACATATGACAAGCTTAAGGAAGAGGTGTTTTTTACGCACTGTAAAGAGGGAAGTTATCAGTATATTCATCCGAATATTGAATATGTCACTAAATAATACATAAATACACGATTATCTTAAACAAAGACAGATAAAAAGATATATATATATAGATAAGATTGACAGATATATTAAAACTAGTATTAATATAAAAAAGTGGAAAAATAACTTGATTTTAAACTCGTGTGGAAAAACATTGTCTTGATATGTCTGATGTTCAACTGAAATACGTCACAGATAATACTGGACTCTTGAGTTTTAACAGAAGAAAACGTATGCACATAGTTGTCAAATTTCTTTTGATATGACTCATTCATTGTTATCAATTTGTACTTACGAGAAAGAATGAAGTAATAGCTTCTGTTAAAGTATTCGGATAATGAAGTCTTGAATTATTTTCATGATGCATTTTATAAAAAAATATAATGGAAGGATACTATTTATTTGGTATAATCCAGTTTATATCGCGGAAAAATAAACTCCTATGGAAATCCTGACGCTGGAGATGAACCCTGAAAGTAATATTACTAATTTTGAGGGAAGGTTTCAGCTAGGGCTTAAGTTGAAGCTAGATCTTTGGCATTTACCTGGTGTGACTTAGGGAAACCCTAATCTCCAGTAGATTCTTTTCGTCTTAAAATATTCGGTTGTGAACAATTACCATGATTTAAGAATTCTGGCCCGTTGGGCCTAATCCCATTTCGCATAACTCTGTATTTCCTGTTTATAAAAACATGTCAATTTTATCTCGGTTTTCGGCCACACGGGATTTCCCGTTTGGCCTAATCCCGTTTCGCCGAATGTTTTTTCCAATGTATTTTCGTAGATGAAGGATATTTTAGACATTCCCTGCGTAATAGGAAGCTACGGAGTAAACTGTATTTGGTAACTGAAATATGAAACTACTTGATTTATGAACATTTGTGACTACTCGATTTCTTGAATACCCAAAAAATGCACAAAATATAATCTGCATATAATAAGGTATACATATGGTGTACGTTTATAATTTCTATTACAGTGTAAAAGATACCAAAAAGTCTATCTGGAGTAACTCATTGTATTTAACAACTTATAATTTTCAACATGTACCTCTCAAATTCATTGCAAAATACAGCATTTAAGATTCTAAACGCAAGACATATACTACAGCATCGACGTACTGTATAACTTCGATGAGTCCATTTCTCAGTCTGTTTTTTAAAATTGAAATACGTTCGTCAACTCGCTTGTATTTTAACTTTTGCGGTCTTGGTTGATGTCCAACCTCAAACAATTTCATCATATTTTCATTTTCTCTTTGCTCTTGTTTCGATATAATATCGATATTTCAAAATTATTCAGCATCTGTAATGATTTATAATTCGTAAGTGCTCATCTCTGGCGCTAGGGGTCGTTCGAGTGATCCCTGCTCATAATATACGCGCTTTCTCGTAGACAAAGATTGTATGCGAATCTGTTTCACTAATTTTCAGACAAATATAATCTCAGGCGACGCCCGTGACGTATCATGCACAAACAATTAGTGATCTGATTTAATCTACATAAATAAAACTTCACAAAGTTTATTCAAGCAAAACAATGAATTTTCCTATCATCTTTATTTAAACTTTCTAATATCACTCAGTTTATGTTCGACATTTAATCAGTTAATCTTGTAACATCATTTAAACATGTTGAGCTCATAAAGCAAAGGTTCACTCTCCTCTGTGCTAATCACAATTCAAAGATTTTCTAAACGAAATGAGGAAATGCAAAGATCTCATTTACAAATTAAGCATCATCCCTGTTCTCTATCTTATTTATACTTCAAACAAAAAGATTAGGTTGCTTTCAACACCACACACAAAACTTTCCTGAATTTTAGTTTGTCTTCAGGTTTCAAGCAAGCAAGTATGAGGACATTATTTCCCTGCATATATCAAGTTAACATTATATACTACAGTCTGAAAATATAGAGTGATCTCCCGGCAAAATGTTTCCATGAAAGATTGTGTTCAAATGTCTACAAAGTGAATCAATAAAGAAATTATCCTTTATAAACAAATTTCATATTATTTAGCAGGGGTGTGTTAGTTAGGAGCCAAGTCCGAGCTGTATGATGGCAAAAAAAGAATTTGATATCAAATTCGAAAATTTCACTTATTTTTAGAAAATAATAGAGACCAAGGCTGTATCATCCTTCCGGTATGGCGGCAGATGGCACCAGTGGGGCGGGGGCGCTTTCAAAAATACCATATCTTCCCTCCCCTTAGCCCGATCTCAACCAAAATTTCACGATATCTGCGTAACATATATAACAACACTGCCAAATAACAAAAAAATATATATATATTCTCCAGGCCATATAATAGCACTAGCACCAAAAAAAGGGCAAAAGTCTGTCATATTCTACTGCGCTCAAGCTTACCATCAAATTTAGTTCGAATGTTCTTGATACTCCTTCTCACCTTGAAGTGAAAGCGATCGAGCGTTGGAATGACCACCCCATGTCAGTTCGTGCCGCAGTTGGAGAATATGTAGAACGGTACTTCCATACCTCCCATTTCACGGGGCGTGCGCATGGTAAAGGAGTTAACTCTTTTTACTTGAGATATACCTTTTTTACCTTACACTTTTTTATAAATGTCTTTTCTCAATTTTTATTTGTGTATTTTGTTTGGAATGTGTAAATATTTTGTGGGACCAGTGGCACTTCTCCGGACTTTGAACTATTATTATTAACGTCCTAAACGAGCTGGTGGCTAAACCTACCGTTTCTGGTAGTCTGTTCAAGAGACTCCGGGGGGAATTGAACCCGTGACCACACGTACAGAAAGCGAGCGCACTAATCTCTCGGCCACTCCGACGAGTCCGAGGCTCTTCCACACTTAGTTTCAGAATTACATTTTAAAGACTACTTCCACTAAACTTGTGCGACTTCCAGAGAAGGAAGATTTTCTCATACACTTAAAATCTCGTATTTTGTGTCTGTTCATATCGTAGGCGGAGCAATATTTCAGAAAGCAGAGCCAGGGAATAGTTTTCCAGAGATAGAAAAATTCAAGTCATCGCTTTTAGAATTCGAGCATTAGTTCTACCAATTGGTGTGATCTCTTATCAAAATTAGTCTACTTTCGATACGCACTCGCGAGATCGCGAAAGTTCGAATTGTACTCTCAACGGTCATCCTGAATAAGCTTTCCCAGTTTTCCTCAGTTCTATCACATGAAAACTGCAATACACTAGCTGGTACCTTCCTACCCTTTTCTGGAAAATGTTTGCCCAAAAGAATAGCATATGAACGTAAAATTAAATTGAATTAGAATAGTTCTGCTCCCGGACCCACATAGTCATTGATTGATGTTCTGGTAAAAGCGACAGATTCTCAATTGGAAAACTTATTCTACTTTTACAGTCGAAACTCTTTTGTTATCCATTGTTGTCAACAAGTGATAGTCATATTTTTGTCTTCCTTCTTCCAACATACCTTCAATGTACGGTATAATTTCCTCCAGAACCTTATTCTAAATATTTTTCGCGTATTAATACATTGAACAGTTTTAATTCGTTTTCAATACCTTATGTCTTTTCCTGCACTTTTTTCCAGTTACTTAAGGTTCTATTTCTGTTCTCCAAATGAATCCTATAGCCTACTTCTCCGTTAAATGAAAAAAAAAAACTGTAAACGTTATTTTGTATGGGCTATTCTAGTAACTTTTGACTTCGACCCGTCACGATTATATTCGTCACAAAGAGCCATGTCCCTGAAGGGATTCGAACCCGCGACCTTCTAGTCGCTGTTCTAACGCCTCAGATCACACGGCTGCCTGGTCGGCCCTACAATTCCGTGTCTCCAACTGTTAACGTTTAACTTCATCCCATATTCTTCACAACTTTTTAAAAACATTCTGTGAGCTACAATTTCTGGCTCTGCCAACTGAAGTAAGCTTACAGGGATGAAAACTTTTTGGAGAAAACTTATTCGGCAAGAAGCGACCATAACCCTCGTCTTCATTATAAGCACCATCCCCATATTTGCCTAGTGCGATTGCGCAAAAGACTACTCGAAAATCTGTCAGAATTGCCAACTTCAACAAGAGTCTCAACATGTCAACAATGGAAACTGCTACACCATCATCTGCGGATATTGGATTATTTCTAAAATCTTTAATGCTCGGTACTTGACATTCTTAAAAGTACGTAATTACACATCCTTGGCAGTAGTTTGCATAGTCTTATATGCAGGCAGGCAGACCATGTAGTTCAGATGCAGAGAAAACTAACATCACATTTCATCGTGGTTGGGAAACCAGAGGGGAAAAGGCTTTAGGGAAGTACGAGACGTCGTCCGTGGGAGGACAATATTAGAGGGATGTTCGAGAAGTAGAAGTTCGTAATTAAAAGTTGCTTGATATTGCCCTGAATATAATTCAGTGGCGAACGTTTGTTACTGTGACGATGAACTTAACGAGCTCCGTAAGCCATAGAGTTAGTTTCTTAGTTCCTACAGTCTCACTGCTTGATTGTAAGTATATTCTCTGCAATATGATGTAAAACAAAAGTAGTTTGGCGAATAATTGTCTCAGGAAAACAGTGTGTTCACAGGTTTCAATCCGTATGCATATCCCTCCCCCCGTGGGGCATAACTTACAAGTATGCACCGCTAAATTCCCTGAGAGATAGACAACCCAAATGTCACTTGATGTGGGCAGTGATGCTTATATTCCAGGATGATTTCGCAAAAAAATCGTTGCTTTTAACAAGTTTTGAACAAGAAGTTAAAAGCAAAAGAAGCTTAATAGTCTTAAATTTGAATTTAATTATTAAGGCCTTAGGCAACTTTGGCTCAGGTCAGATGGATGATCATGGGATGAATTGGTGGAATGAAGAAAGTGGTGTGAGGGAACTGGAGAACCCCGAGAAACCCCACGCACACGGTGTTTGTCCCCCACAAAGCCCACATGGCATGAGCAGAGATCGAAACGACGACTCCTAGCACCACAAGTGAGCGCTATACCATTTAGTCACTGCGGACCAACTTAATTCTCATGAAAAGTGCTCTAAAAGTGTAAGATAATTTTTGCATTCAAATGTCTTTTGTATGTAAAACAACATACTCTTTGAAATAGAGCCTCTATAAACTTGCGAATTCAGAACGATACAGTAGACCTTCTCACAGATAATTTCGAATTTTCCTTCGCTTTACGTTAAAAAAAAAAAATCCTAGAAAAACAAAAATAGGAAATTAGTTATTTTCTTACCAACGTATCGACATCTCTCTTTATACTTGAAGAAAGCATATGGCTCGATCAAAAGGGAAAAAAAAACTACAATATCCCGATAGTCTAGGCACGTATCCAGAATTTGGTTTTGGGAGGGGTCCAAGGGCTTTCGGGGAGTGGGTCTAAGGTGTGTCTGGGCAGGAAATGTGTATTAGATATGTATAATTACGCCTGAAGTACTATTTTTCCATAAAATCTTAGTTGGGGGGGGGGGTCCGGACCCACCCCATAAATACGTCCCTGCCTGGTACAATTTGAAATTACACAAAACTTGTTCAGCTAGTGGTGAGGATGTGTCTCAGCGACGCCATAAGCAGAGTACGGATAGGTAATAGTGTGTCAGATAGTTTAAGCGCAACGGATTGAAACAAGGTGATGCCTTGTCACCACTACTGTTTAGCTTTGCCTTAGAATATGCGACTCAGAAAATAAAAGAGGACAAGAATGGACTAACATTGAATGACTTGAATCAACTGTCCGTACACGCGGATGATGTAGATTTAATAGGGGAAGATATAGCCACTACAAAGTAACATCGATGTCGTAGTAGAAGCGTACGATGAGATAGGTCTACATGTAAACATAGAGAAAACAAAATGAATGATAACATGCCGGAACACTGGGAATGAAGGAAATGGATACATAACAATTAAGAATGGGAACATAGGGCAAGTGAACAAATTTAAATACTTGGGAGCATATATAACAGGCAAAATCGATATCACGGAAGAAATAAAAAGTAGCTTAGCATCGGGCAACCCATGTTTCTACTGAATTAACAAACTCCTAACCTCGCCATTAATATAAAGAAAGTTGAAATTGAAAATATACAGAACGGTTATGTCGTCGGTAATACTTTACAGTTGCGAAAGTTGCAGTAAGACCCTAGTAGATGAACATAAATTACGGGTGTGTGAAAATAAGGTCTTGAGAAAGATATACGGGCCGAAATGGGACGAGATAACTGGGGAATGAAGGAGACTGCGTAATGAAGATCTTCACGGATTTTACGACTCACCCGATGTTGTAACAATAATGAAATCGCGACGACTAACGTGGGAGGCCATGCAGCTCAGATGGGAGAAAAATTAAGATTATTCCATTGTGGTTGGCAAACCGGAGGGAAAAAGACACGACGTTGGGAGGATAAAAGGATCTTCGAGAAGTAGGTGTTATTGATGAAAACTGGCTTGATGTTGCTCAGGATAGAGTTTTGGAGAACATTTGTTACTGTGGCGATGAACTTGAGTTCCGTAGGCCATAGAGTAAGAAAAATCGTTACGTTCTTCTCTAGCTGTTACCAGTTCATCCGGTTGTGTAATGCAATTGCCTACTTTATTCTTATAGCATAATGTTTTCCCTGTTACACTGTTAAACGAAGCAGCACTAGATCTGGATTTATTAGTGATTAGGGAATATATCGAAATTGTATTGTTTCAAAGGAGAAGGTTGTTCAGGAACACAGGATAGAAGGAACTGCTTTTGTTGTCCTCAGTAGCTTCAAATAATGGCGAGGAGAGCAATATCGTTGCATTATTCCCTTGAGACTGAGTCCAAGGCGTCTTCTCTGAACTAATTTAAATCGTTATTCTAAAGATAATTTCTCTGAGGCAAACTTCTCTTATCATGTGGATATCCACGTCCCATATCCTTTACTTCCTTATGAAAAAGTCTGATGTAACTTTTTCTCGAGAATGTAATCACTTAGAATTAACGTGTAAATAGCAGGGTGTGTCTTTGTATGTGTATGCCAATGTTTGCGTGTGTTGCGTTTATGAACTTTCGATAGTTGTACTCGATAGGAAATATCAAATTTCAAGTAGCTCCGGTTTCTGTTGATATAAGTGATTAATTTTGTTCTCTCTCTACTCAAATTAATGACTGATGACAGCATTGATAGATCATTCAATTTGGAAAATAAGTCTCCACCAGAAATTTACTTCACCTTTTAAACGATGATGTATGACGAGCAAGATATTATGGCATCGTGACCGCTTGAAGTCATAATAGTTACTAAAATGACATAGAAAAACAAAGTTTAAAAGTTCCGCTGGGCAAATATATAATCAGTTTACTTGTGAACAAAACAGTTTATTAATTACATATAACGTTCACAAATAAAAAGAAAACTTAATAGTGTTCGTACATCTTTCAAGCGCTAATGTCCTTAATTCACGGGGACAATAAATATGTTAATGGAAACCATTAAAATACCATCGTTGATCAGAATATATTAATTGATGGATATTCCAACTACAGAGAAATTCCTCAAACACTCTTTAGTTCTGTTTTACGTTGATCGTATCAGGATTTAAATCGCTCCATAAAAAAAAATTGTTGGGAGTTGGTGTGAAATCTTAGGCACCGCTGAATCTGAAGAACATAAAAAATCTTGTTAGCATATTCTTCGACACACCTCTCCTAGTCCTTACTACTTGAAGCAAAAAAAAATTTTTTTCTTGCTGCCACAAGCCAAAACCATAATGCATAAAACTATTAATCACTGCTTGTTCAGGCTGAAGTGTATCTGTCTTCCCGAATACTTGCATGTAACATCATTAAGAACAGAGATTTCGTATTTTCTTCAAGTACTAACATGCTCTTCAAAGAAATTAAGTTGGGAGTGCAAAAAGATGGTGTAGATGGTACGTTTTCATATGTCGTTAGAGGCAAAAGAGAGAGAGGAAAAGAGAAAGAAAGAACGAAAGAAATCAAAGCAGCGAAACAACTGTGATGTATGCAGTTAATTATAAACAACTGTAGTTTATAATGGTACTTTAGATACCTTTAAAAAATGTCCGATTCGTGCATCGAAAACTATTTTAAATTGCATTATGGTGCACTTTGATCATTGCCTAACTTGTGAACTAATTAAAATTGAGATGTTCAATAATATTTCCAAGCTAAATGGAACTTGTTTTGGCTGACAAGCCTAATTCTTTATTTTGGAATGTGTACAAAATGTAGCACCTATCTTTCCACCAGCATGTGAAAGGTAGCAGACAGTTAAGCTTGAGGAAAATTCTGTACTGATAGTAAACTAGATAGCGTACACTCATCCAGATTTTGTTTATAAATCTAACCCTAGTGTTTCTCAGAGATACTTTTTTTTTTCTGCATTACCCGGAGGATCATTTGTGTAGTTGTAGAACTGATATTTTGCTGAAGTGCTTGAAAACTTGATTCTGCGGTTACCTTCATAGCTTAGTGTTGTTTGCAAAATGTTTGAGATACCATTTGCACTTACCGGTTCAAAAGTTATCAGTAACAAAAATTAAGACATGTTGTGCGCCTTCATGAGGATAGCTCGAGCGAGAACTAGACGGTCGCACAGCAGATATGGAAAACGAAGGTCAGATTTCTAATCAGCACACACAAATCTATAAAATAGCATTAATATGTCTCAGTTTCAGACCCATACTTCGCGACTTTCCTTTAAAGCAGTCGAGAGGACAAAGGACAATAAAATGCTCTTTTCGCTGCGTTTCTCTAATGAAACTGGGGAAAATCCAGGAGAAAGGTTTTGAGATAGCGACAACGAGATGGGAAGCTGTATTTGCAGTAAGTGAGTTGTCACTGACCTAGCTACCTGTTTAAAGTTTACTTTCTATATTGTTACGAAAAGACAGAAACATATTTAACCTCTATACGTATTTATAATAGGACCTCGACCACTTGCAAGCATTGAGTCAGTATTGGGAATACGAAAGTGAAACCGCTGGGTTTCCTTAATGCTGAAATTCCAGGAATTAACTGTTAAAATGAAGTGAAAACTAGGGCAAAACTCAATCGGGAAAACCGCTTACATCGTAATCCCACGATAAGAGACAAGCCACTATACCGATAGCAGTATCTGCTTTGTCTTGGCCTTTTTTCATACACACAGACGTGTCATTATTGTGCATAATCAGAACTTCGTGTAGATCTACTCTCGGTATTTACGTAATACACAGAGAAAACAGAAGCTTATCTGAAATGTGACTTTCTCAATATTTGTTCTAAGTTTAAATTATGAACTGTTGAAACTTTTCAGGGAATTACACTTTTCATGATATGCTTCGGTCATTAGCTTTAAATTCTTGAATCTCACCGCACGTACAGTATGTGAGGTCCACTGCAATGAGGGAGGGGTACACATCTCCCTCCAGCCAATGCGGAAGCTCGGTCGACATCATTTCGCTGCCATGTTTTAAATTTCAGAGGTCGTCATCGTATGGCTTTGTTTCAATTTAAGACAAATATAATAGTTAGTGTGTGCCCTAATGTTTGCTAGTATTATACGAAATAACAAATCGAATAATTCAGTACTTTCGTACCAGAATTTTAGTACTGTTCTATTAAGTCATTCCTTGCTGCTTTTAACTTAGTTATTGCGTCTGTGTTATTTTCTGTGTGGTAGAGCGCTCACCTCTGGTACGTGGGGTACCCGGTTCGATCTCGGCTCGTGAGCTTTGGTGGCGGACAAACACTGTGTATATGAGTTTTCTCGAAGTTTACCAAATTCCTCCCAAAATTTCTCTGTATATCAGTCAATGCTCTTTTTCACTTTTGGGATAAACAATTTCCAACAGGTAGAACCCGTAATTAGAATCAAACGTAACAATTAATTGTTCTCGCGTTCAGTTTTATGAGAGACTGCACAACAAGTAGCTTTCCTTATGTTTAAACCCCCTCCTCTCCACTCCACAGTCATCGAGTGTGAAATAAAACACTACAGTAAAAAAAAAATCAGACTGTTCTTCATTCAAGTTCCCAAGGTGTTTAACAACTCGTTTGTTGATCACACACACACACACATATGTAGACTGATAGATAATAGGAATTACTGTAGAGGGTGATGGCCGCCTACTCGTGTGCATTCCCATTCCACTGAATGCAGAAGTCACCGACCCAACTCCTACGGTAAGGTAGAATGAGACCACAACCACATTCACAAATTAATCATAAAATTTTCAAAGAGGAAAAACTGCTTGATTTATTTTTTATTTTTCTTTGTAGTTCCTTTATTCTACTTTTTAGATTGACATGTGAAATCATTTTTGAGTAAATATTATACTTAAGAAGTAGGGTTACATTACAAATTATGTGGAAAAATGACGCAACTAGAAAATGGCAACTTTACAGAAAAATCAATAAGTTACACTATTGGGTACTTAATACGAAAATTATTGGTTAAGAAATGACAGTAAAAATGATTTTTTAACCGACAACCACTCCATTAAGTTCGAATTAGTGTCACTTCTTTTTTGTTATTTTCTGAAAACGTTGTTATTTCATAATGTGATATGCGATACATATTTAAGATAGAAATAAAGAAAAATGTTTTAGATTGAATAAAATGCGATTTTACTGATCTTAAGATTGAAGAATATTATGGACAGAGTAGGGAACAGAGAAGAATGGCCTCAACATTCTCCATGAGTTATATAGAGCTGCTATACACGGGTCATGATGATAAAATATGGGTGAAGAACCTTGGTGTCCATCTGCACCCTCCCACGGGGGCTGCGCCCCCAAAGGGGAGGTTTACCCCATTTATTGTAACCTATTCTTGGTCACACACCTTCAAAGAAAATTTCGTTTCTCTACCTTCAATGATTTGGAAATTGGGTTTTTGGGGCGGCCATTTTGGATCCAAGTTGACGACTTTTTGAAAGTTTTCTTATATTTCGTGACCCACTTGTGATGGTACACCTTCAAGTAAAATTTCTTTTGTCCAGCTCAAACGGTGTGCAAAATGGGATTTTGGATTCAAGATGGCGATTATTTCCAAATGTTGTAATATTTCCCTAAACTACTCGTCATAATGCACGTTTATGCCAAATTTCGTTTTAGTTCAAACGGTGTGGAAAATGTTTTTAGGTCCGCCATTTTGGATCCAAGATGGCGTCTTTGGATACATCATGTAACATATTGTTTCTCTTCTTCCGAACATGCTGATTTTGTTTTTGCAAATAAGGCGTATTGCTGACTCCTGGTAGTAAAATTCAGTTTTTTTTTCCAAGGCAAAAAAAAAATCGTCAATAAAACCGCGTTTCGCAACCATGTGCAGTAGTAAGTTTATCACTTTGTAGGGAATAATTGTGATAATCTTCAATTGTGTTCCACGAGAAATGCGCTTTAAATATTGTTGAAGCCTCCTCGATTTCATGAAGATAGGAAGTAAAATTCAGGTTTTTGAGGAATGTTTGTCTCATTTTGTAAGAACATGTTCAGGAAAAGACTGGAAAAAGCAGCAGTCAACGAGACAATGAATTATTTGCCTTCACCTGGAAATGTCTATTGCTTTCCTCTACTTAAATTAAAGAGATCTTCGTTGGAAGTAAAATTATTTTTTTTTTCAAGTGTATTTAAAGAAACCTTGCTTAATCGACTCAGGAGGGTTGATTTCATGTTGGATCAGGAGTCAAATTTTGGAACAAAAGCATTTGTTTTTATTTAACCTGCAAAACCAGCTTTCAAACTTGGAAGTACATTTTTTCTGTTTAATAGGTTTTTATTTATGGATTGGTTTAGTTATGGTTTAGTATGTCACATGTGTGAAGGACGAGGTTCCTTTGCAATCGCTATTCAGGGAAAACTGAAGGAGAAAGTAGAGGCCAAGGTCCACTTGAAGTACCATATAGTTATACTGAGGCTACTGTAAGCTAAAGGACCTGGGCACATAATCCTGTAGTTTTCGTTTAAGTGTGGTCCGAACTCCTGAGTTCCATGAAACTCCATCGGAATTTGAACCCAGGACACGTGCAGCGAAGGCAAGCGTACTAATTATTCGGCTAACAAGGGGTCGAATCATTTCGCGATTTAATCAGAAGTATTTGGGGTAATTAAGTAGCAGTGTCTTAGATTTGATTTAATTATGCCAATATTGTTGATTAAACTGTAGGGTCTAATAAGAATTTCGTTGGGATATACGAAATTGTTACACCAAAATTAACTTCTCAAAGTTACGAAGAAAATGAGCGAGAAACATAGTTAACGGCACATAACATGCTTTCAACCACTACACAACACCAACTGAATCAGAAAAGACTGAAGAAAAAGAAAGTGTTCGGTAATTATATCCTATTCTTCAAGAATGGTTCTATAAATCACTCTTGTTATGCCGTTATTTCTCCTTATTTACCCTCACACCTTTATCTTCACTTGAATGTGTGTGTAAAGAGAAATGGAAACATATTTATGGAGCCTTCTTGTTTCCTCTTCAAGTTTTATGATGTTGCTTTCCTCAAGATTTTCATCTTTCAATCAAAAGACCATAAAAAAAGCGATAGTAACTAATGTTTTGCTGTGTCACCCACTTAAAAGTATATTACCTGCTTAACAGACACCTGTCTTCTACACAAAGACTTCTATCTCTCTCATACACACACATACTCGCACACATTTTACACATAATAGCAAGTAGAGAAGACTGCAGAAACCTTCATGAAATGTAAGGAAACTCAGGTTCACACTGCGTTAGTAGGCGAGTTGAACTTATTTGACCTTTAGACATCTATTTCTCCGGCCGGGATAGGGTAGGGCGAAAGGGTGCGGGAAGGAGTCATCCAGGGCCTGAATTGAAGGTATTATTTCTAGCATTTGCTTAGTGTTACTGAGGAAATACCCTATAAAACCTCGAGAACGCGAAGTGAACGCTTTACCAACTGAGCTACGGCCGCTGAATCCCTTCCCAGACCAACTTCTGGATACGTGCCTGCCTGCATCCAAGCATTGCTGCGTATTGAGTGACGACTTTTCTAGCCTTGTAGAGTGAGTGGAAATTCAAACACGTGTCTTATTCCCCAATATGGAATCCGACGTCTTATCCATTAGAGCACGGTACCAGTTAATTCTATATTAAATCGCAGATCTTTTATACTGTTGGAACTACTTAACTACAACTAACAGAGAGCATAAGTTAATTGTCATGATCGGTAACAAAGCATCTTCCAAATTCTGTAAATTTACTATTTACTTGCATAACAAAATGCAGAATACATTATAACAGATTGTAGGAGTAATGAGTAGGTTATTGCTTTCTGCGAAAAAAAAAAAGTACCGAAAACTCAGTTGCTCTAACCAATTATACTTGTATAGATTGAAGTGCATTAATATTTACCAACAGCATTATTTGCAAAAACTTTAATCGTAAACCAGCACCAGGTTACCCAATAATCGACCTCAGTTTTAACTTAATTAATGAGTATTTTTCTTCGTCCAATTGGGAAGTACAGAAGAGATTAGTTAAAACAAGGGATAATAATAATTTAAAAAAAAAAACACATCAACAGAAAAATATAATAATTAGAACATTGTTTTCGCAGAAAGTATATATTTTCACGCAATTGAAGACATCGTTGAACACTAAATAGGAAAGAGAAGACCGATTACTCTCAGGGGCACTCCTTGCTCTCAGCCCCACTTTTTAAACATTTTTCAAAATATTTCAAAATCTAAGAGCGTTATGAAACATTTGAGAACATAGTGCACTAGTATTTATAAATTACTATGAAATCCAATGGACAGCGATCTCGCGATCTTCTCCATAGATTAGTGATACATATTCAAATATTATAACGTCATTATTTAATTCAAGTCTCATTACTCATCTATGGAGAAGATATCAAGATCAGTTCATTGGATTTCATAGTAATTTGTAAATACTAGTGCACTATCTTCTCAAGTTTTTGATAATGCTCTTGGATTTTGAAATATTTTGAAAAAAATGTTCAAAATGAGGGGGCCGGACGCAAGGAGGCCGCTCAAAGAAGAAAAATATTGCACGCAAAAACAAAAGAAGGGGAAGGTCCGAAATAACAGAAAAATTTAATCTTCCTCTAAGGATCTCCCACTTTCGGCAGAACGCTAATAACTCTAATACTGATTATGTACGTAATGCATGTCAAAGTGACACATACTCCCTACTATTATTGTACTGTGTCAAGGAGGGCTTATTCAGATTGTCTAAATACAAACTTAAAATGTTATCTGTAGTTAAGCAGAAAGAGTAGTCTCCGATTCATTTCCTGTCTTTTGAAGCCAGAGGACAACATAGAAAAAAAAAAAGCCCCGTCAGTTCAATTGAGTAAAATCATACATTGAAGGAGATAAGTGTCTTATTGGTGAGGGGGTTCATTTACAAAGAGAAGAGGAACAACATTTCATTGACCTACTTAAATGCAATTACTATGGACAGGAAGATCTTCATCAACGCCACCCAAGTGCAGTGATATTGTTCTAATGTCAGCTCAACAAGTTCGTCCAGTCACTCTTTAACAAGCGACGGAGATGCACTTTAGTCGGGTCTTAGTTTCAATGTATCACATTTCCTCGTTATGGATTAGTTACATATCTGCTATTTAATAGTAATCATGTACTTCACGTAGTATAATTTGCATTGGTATTCAGAGCACGATTCATGACTTGACTTCAGCAGAACAAGAGACACGAGTAAACACACACAACTGTATAGTTCAATTGATGGTGGCTGATTGGTATTTTACCTTGAGGCAGGTTTATGTTATGATTAACCAATGGTGCTTTGCCATTGCCTTCTATCAAATGGAAGTTACGGAACCTACAGTTCCGAACCACTTGTCCTTACTCACGGGTGGAACGGGTGTTCATTGAGTTCAAGGTGATCAAAACTACCGGGAACACAACCCAACTAATAGAAAAAAAAAATCTATCAAAGGGTTGAAATTTTACTGAGATAGTTATTATTTCTGGTTAGGACATTGGCTTGGCGAAAGATTAGTATGAATGGAGAGGATATCACTTGTTGAAAAATACTACTAGTAATAGTGAGGAGTTATTTTACATATATTCCGTATATTTTCGTGTTACTGAGGTAAGACAAAATACTTGACTATTCACTGTAGTTGATAAATAAATCGCCACTATAGAGTCTCATAAACTTTAGAAAGAAGCGCTGATAGAGGTTGTCTGATATAGGTAATTACTTTTTTTCTTTACGACTGCAATTACACTTTTTTCTTATGTACAGGGGCGGCAAACAAATTTGGAGTATCTAGAATGCAACGTCACTCTACGGTTCGTGAAGATTTCTTTGTGCTCGTAAACTCTTCTTTCATTATGGAAGGGAACCAGCCAAACTTGAAAACTTCCATTGTACCTTGTTCACTTGTTTTGTTCTTGGACAATGGAGCGTAGGTAAACCCACTACTTAGTTTTCTCTTCCTCGCTCATTATAAGATTCTAATCACTGTTGGATGTCCCCTCTCCTCTTACTTTAGTTTTTATTTCATTAAAAATCTCAGTAATTTGGTTGCAAGAATATTTATAAAAAGGAGACAAAGGATTACAGAAGAGAAAGAGAACGACGCAATAATAAAGAGAACAAGAAGTCAAATTGAAGTGACTACTGTTAACAACTTCCGCGTCCATTTAAATTAACCACCTCTTTTCTACCACTAACTCCATTTTATTACATTTTTCTTCATATTCTCTCACAGTACGGCATGTAATCCAATATGGATTGGCCATTGTTTCTACAGATAATTTACATTGCTTGTACCTGTAAGAAATGAATTTCACAAATGGACTACATATTTCGAACAGTTGATTGCTTGCCACTATTGATGCTTGAATAAGACTTGCACTTTTCAGGATATGAATATCTGAGAGAAAAAAAAACTTGGCCATTTCAGAGACGTAATTATAAGAAATCAATTATTTGTTCTGTCTTTTTTAATGGACTAGATATTGTAGAATTTGACATAGTCTCTGGATTAACACTCAATTTCATTTAATTCGACATCGGTATTTCTTTTTTAACTCTATCTGATTGGTTTTCTCTTCACCATGTTTCGTTTCTTTGAAATGATTCATTACTCACCAACATGTGTGTGATAAATAATAGTTTATAGTTGTTTTTTTTTTGAAATATATGAGTAAAACTTGTAAAGCATTGCCAATACACTAGAAGAATTTATTTATTTACTTTAATGTTACTGATATTCATTGTAATCTTAACCCAAAAAAGTAAATATGTAAAATTTATGCCAAACTGTTATCGTTGCTAATATATAATAATAGCTTTCTCTCAACGGTAATAAGAAACTCTAAGGACTGAGTTTCGAATAAATCAATCTTTCAAAACCGGCTATTTTCATTTCAGACCAACTAGCCAAGTACTGCTAGGACGGTCACGTCCTAAACCAGTCAATTTTCCTCCCCATTCCCTTGCCTGATACTAACTACAAGCAGTCTTAGGATGTTCCAAATAAAAAGGGAGTCGTTCCAATTTCATTTCCTTAATGTTGATTCCATTCTTTAACATTGGAATCCAGTTCAGCCTTGCATTCAAAAAAGAAACTTATTACGTTCCCCCAAAATAGGAATGGGATGTTTTACTGGGTTCCATGTTCCCGTAAAATGAACTTATAGCGTTCCAGCTCCTAAGAGAAGAAATTTATCCACGTACCGGTCAGAGAAAATAGTGTATGTTCAAGTTAATGGCTAAGGGTGGTGAATTGCACAGAGCCGCCGTAGCTCAGTGATAGAGCGCTGGCGTAGTATTCGGGAGGTCGTGGGTTCGATCCCAGCGACCGACCATACTGACTGAGGTTTTCCAGGGTCACTACTCACTACTTCAGTTACACACGGCAAATGCTGAGATGGCACCTTCAACACAGGCCCTGGGTGACACCTCCCCTCCCCTAACCCGCCTGAGCCTTAGATGTCTAAAGGCCATAAATAAAATTCAAATTCAAATGGTAGCGAAATCGCGTTTCAGAAAATTCTGATTCAGTTGCCAAAAATATTTTAGACTCAAGCATTCGTCAAATGAAAAATATCTGGTGTAGTAAAAAGTAATCCATTATTTTTGCATGACATTGAAGGCTTGACTTGCCATAGTTAGAATGATCCGATTTAGGTCACATATGCGCCGTTTTGTTCGATAACGTGTTGCAATTTGGAAGGTAATATCATGATGCCTCTCTCATAGAAGCCCTTGTCCCTATTGGCAAAAAATTGAGACAGTCGATGTTCACAAGCCTCTCTTGACGCGAATTTTGCACCAGCAAACGTGTTCGCCATGGACAGGAACAGATGGTAATCACTCGGTGCCAGGTCCGGACTATAAAGTGGATGCATAAGAACCTTCCAACCAAGCTCCCGGAGCTTCTGGCGAGTCACTATCGGTGTGTGTGGCCTGGTGGAACACAATGCCTCTCCTATTGGCCAAAGCTGGCCGCTTATGGGCGATTGCTGCCTTCAGACGGTCCAATTGTTGACAGTATAGTTCCGAGTTAAGGGTTTGGCCGTAGGGGAGCAGCTCATAGTAGATAATTCCCTGCCAATCCCACCAAACACACAGCAAAACCTTCCTGGCCGTCAATCCTGGCTTGGGCACCGTTTGCGCCGGCGCACCGCGCTTCGACAACGACCGTTTTCGCGTGACGTTGTCGTAAGTGATCCACTTTTCATCACCAGTCACCAACCGCTTCAGAAATGGGTCGCTTTTGTTGCGATTCAGCAGCGATTCGCAGATGGAAATTCGGTCCATGAGGTTTTTTTGCGTTAACTCGTGTGGCACCCATACATCAAGCTTCTTTTTGTATCCAGCCTTATGCAAATGGTTCCACACGGTTTTTTGTGCAATGTTTAGCTCTTAGGCAATCGAAACAGTGCTTACATGACGGTCGGACGCGACAATGTCCATGATTTTATCGACATTTTCGACACGTGGCCTTCCAGTGCGTGGTACATCTTTGACGTCAAAATTACCGGCACGGAATCGACGAAACCAAAATTGCGCGTGATTGGCTGTTACAGTATCAGGACCATAAACACTATTCACATTTGCAGCCGCCTTGCTTGCGTTTTCGCCTTTATCGAAGAAAAACTGTAAAATATAGCGTATTTTCTCTTTGCTAGTGTCCTTTTTGACGCGCGCTCACACAACACTGAGTCAACTCATCACAACTATCTGAACAGCGTTTGTAGTACGCAATCTCATCGTTTGAACGCCATCTCGTTGAACCCGATCGGACTTATACAACGCGAGATACAGATCACTGAAGCCATTTATTGGCAAAATAATGGATTACTTTTTACTACACCAGATATATACTTCATCACAGAAAAAGGAACGATTTAGTTATATCAGTTCCTCTTAAAATGGAACGTTGACTCGTAAGGAACTCGAATCCGTTCACGTTCCATTGACTTCCCCTCAGTCTGACTCCAAGGAATAAGAAATCCGCTTTAGATTTCTTCCCCACGACTAATACCCATTTGATACAGAAACAAATATTACCATTAAATATACCGACATAGATAAATCATACCGACATGACTAATCACTACTCTTGAGTTCATTCACTACTCAAATCGTAAAAGGGTTATCAGTGTTTAAATGTCCGCTAAGGATAAATTAAATCCATCAATTTCACGAACCCCTGTCCTCAATACTTAACACTTTTAATATTTAAAATTGATATAAACTCTGAGACAATATTTACATATCCCAAACTAAAATTCCCCTTACCTCCAGAAAACTGACACAAGATTTGTTAACCTAACAGATAAATATTGTCTATAGATAAGACTTATGACGTTTTAGATTTTCATTGGATTATTAAGAACTAACTGCATCAGCAGCACATTTTGCACCAAGGACATAAGTGCAATAACATTCAACAGAAGTGACAGTTGTCGTCCTAATCTGTTTGGTCTGTAAACTTAGGTGCTCAGTGTGTAATTATTTGCATAAAAAGTTGATAAGCTGATCAAAGAATGTATTTCCATCGTCATAAGTTGTTGATTACTTCATTATCCGTGCTTTTCGAAACATTTAATCCCGAACCAATTCCACAAGTCTGGTTAGGAATTGTTATTAATTTCGTCGCATTAATTTCTGGTTATTGCTATATAACCTCTTGTAGTTCCTATATAACCTCTTGTTGTTGTTTAAATAAAATAACGTTAAAATTGCGCCACGTGAAATAATCTAGGGAGACGGTCAATAATGCATAGAGAATTCAGTGTAACTTAGATTAGGTTATCCGTAAACTAACGTAACTTCGGTTGGGGAGTATTTGAACTCTACCCTAACTCTAGTAAAGAATTAAACCTAACAAAGCAGTCATTTACGAATTAATTGATTGGATTGTTATTAACGTATAAAAGAATTGGTAAGCTACTAAGGAGGGAACCTACAGTTTAACGTGGGCTTCGAACCACTTGTGTACCCATCGGGAATCGAACCCGGGATCCCTTGATGAAAAGGCAGCGAGCGTTAGCACTCACCCTCCGGGGACACTTTACCAGATGATGTACAATACCAAAATATAAGGAAACACAATGAAGCATATACCTAGTGGCCATAACTCGTCTAGGAGGTCCTCTGTTTGAAACCAGCGGCTGAATATCTGATTGAGGTTTTTAGTTGTTTTTTTTCGCCACCAGGCAAATGTCAGGATAGTAATTTATTTGGATCTCTATTTGGATGTTCTTAAGGCTCAATCCAAGTGGGTTTTCCCGCCTTTTTCGTTTTACGTCAATTATTCAAATTTCAGTAGAGGAAAACAGAAATTAACTTTCACGGATGAAAGTTCGTTTGGTCCTTCAATAATGAGTACAAGTAGTATTTATGAAATGCTAGTAGTAACTGCAGGACTGTGTGCACACACTTTTGGGACATTATTCAGTCCGAAAAGTGTCTGCACACAATCCTGAGTTTACTATTAATATTTTATTAAAACTAATTGTACTCATTATTGAAGGACGAAACGAACTTTCGTCCGTGAAAGTTAATTTCGGTTTTCCTCTACTGAAATTTGAATAATTGACGTAAAACGAAAAAGGCGGGAAAACCCTCTTGGATTGAGCCGTAATAAAAATAAATAAATAAAAATATGTTTCTAACTCTAAATGATATAAAAATAGAAGTTGTAATGATTTCCTTTTGTGTCTGTTTCTAGGATAAACCATGCCAGACATTCAAGAAATTTTAGGGGTCCGTGAGATCACCCAACATGGAGTATGGAAGGCCCTGCTGGCTGAATTTATTGGAACTCTGCTTCTGAACTACCTCGGTTGTTCGAGTGCCACATCAGGTGTATCGCCCGGAGACACGCCTAGTCTTGTCCTCATATCACTCGCATTTGGTCTGGTTGTGTTCGCTATGGTGCAGGTAGGTACACATTCTACTTAATGTAACCAAATAAGAAAATTCATTCTTTTCCCATGTTTTCCATTTTACTCCAAAAATATCTTACAAGTATATTGAAGTCAAAACACGTACCGTATTTCCCGATGTATAAGATCTACCTTGATTTTCGGCCACAAAATTTAGAAAGAAAAAAAAAATGAAAATTATGGAACTTACCGTCTCTGATTGTTTTATCAGTTGGAGGAGGACCAAATTGACGTTCAGTTGCACGATTTCCATGGACTTTTGCAAACTCGATAACTTTTAACTTGAACTCAGCACGGTACGAATATCTTTTTGCAGCCATTTCTTGGAAAACGTAACCTGATGTAAAAAAAAAGTGTGTAACAATCAGCACAAAAAGTCCGCACAGAAACAACAAAAGCGCGTAAACTACCGTACTAATATCTTGTTACGTGCTGGGCTAACAATGAGCGCAAAGGCAAGAAGCTAGAAACGCGAAAGATATCTAGCGCGAAAACAACAAAATGGAAATTGCAAGAAAAAATCTACCACCATTGTATAAGACGCACCCAGCTTTTGGATCCCAAAATTTTTGAAAAAGGTGTCTTATACACGGGGAAATACGGCACTTCCAATTTGTGGCGAATATTGGGGTATAAACAAAATTGTTTAACAACTTTGGATATAATTCATTTTATCTTTATCTTAAGGTTCAATCCAAGTGGGTTTTCCCGCCTTTTTCGTTTTACGTCAGTTATTTAAAATTCAGTGCAGGTAAACAAAATTTAACTTCCACGGACCAAAGTTCGTTTCGTACTTCAATAATGGGTACAATTAGTTTTAAAAAAAATCCTACTAGTAACTTCAGGATTGTGTGCAGACACTTTTGGGACAGTCCTACTAGTAACTTCAGGATTGTGTGCAGACACTTTTGGGACAGAATACTGTTCCAAAAGTGTCTGCACACAATCCTGAAGTTATTACTAACATTTCCTTAAAGTTAATTGAACTCATTATTGAAGTACGAAACAAACTTTAGTCTGTGAAAGTTAAATTTTGTGTACTTGCACGGGATTCTGAATAATTGACGTAAAACGAAAAAGGCGGGAAAACCCGCTGGGATTTGTAATGTTATTTCGTCTATAGTTTGTACCGGTACCTAACTCACCTGGAATTGAACTTATTTATGGCCTTTAGACATCTAAGGCTCAGGCCGGGCTAGAGGAAGGAAAAGGATTCGGGAAAGTGTCGGCCAGGGCCTATGTTGAAAGTGGCATTCCGGTATTTGCCTGGTGTGACTGGGGAAAACCTCAGTCAGGATGGTCGGCCGCTGGGATTTTACTCACTATCACAACTGGAATTTCTGTTTTTAAAGTATGTTTTCAATTCATTGTTGGTGTTAGACTACACAATTTGCCGGAAGTGATAGGATAAATGGATCTTCTTTGTGCAACAGCCAATGTCCTCGGGATCATGCTAAACATTCAACTGTTTAGTTCTTACTCTTTGTGTACTTGGATTTCTCTTTGATATTTAAAAAGACGTGTGGAAAATCCCTAATGCTTTCCCAATATACTTGGTTTTACGCGAGACCTCACAGGCTTCTCTCCCAGAGGAACTTAACAATTTTGTGTGTGAAAAGCTATTGTAGCATTAAACTTTGAAAGACTTCACATAAAAAAAAGAAGAAAGAAAGAAAAGAAGATACAGTGGAATGATCAAGTAGTCTGTCAATGTAAGTCATGCCTGGCTTATTCTACGTGTTTTGTGTATACGAGTGCGTTACGTTGCGTACGTTATAAAAGGCCATTGAACTCTTCAATATTTCCCATGGGACAGTTATTAACAAGCTCAAATTACATTAACTATTTCCGTAAATTATAGGCCTAATTTATAACAGACCATTACTGCTGTTTCGGCATTACACTATCCCATATCTGTCGTACAAGAGATCCCATAGTTTGCGTTCAGTAATTACTGGAATATAAAGTTTGGTCATTGTTCATACAATTTTTCGTGATTTCATTATCCGAATATATATTTAGGTTTCTTCCATTTATTTAGGTTTCATAACATTCTATAACTAGCATTAGTAACCTAAGAATTCTATGGATGTGTGATACAAATGTATTGTAACAAAGGGAACATGCCAGTGTACTAGAAGTATTCAAGGTTCCTAATATGCCAAATATATTCTTTGGTGTACTCGATATTCTCCGACATAATCATAAGCTTCAGTCTTATCACGTCTAGCATATAATCTTTAAAATCGCGTGTATGACTTTTCGAATATTACGATAGTTTCTACCCACTTGTTTCCGTAATGCAACTACACAAACAGAAGTATAATCTGATTTTTTTTAAAGCCCTCTTAAAAATCTGGAGTCAATTTTTGTTATTTGCTTATAGGCTAATAAGTGTAGAACATAAAGATACAGAGATGAACATAGAGATCGGGTGAACAAAATTGATAGCCTCCTCTTCTTAAACGTGGACGACTCTTAATAGTAAGCTGGGAAACGGGAAGAATACATGTAATGTTAAAGAAGCAGGCACGCATCAATAGAACAGGCATGTTATAAATATATAATTCTTTGCTCTACAGTTACACAGATCAATGTCTGAACCACATGTTTAAGGATTAAAACATTTCACCTGTTGCAGACGCTGTGCATATGGCAAATGTGTACAAGCAACTGGAACTAAGCCAAAAGCTTGTTTTATCTACAGAAAGCGAAACTCGAAATAAGGTAAATGAAACTGAAGAGAGAATTTTGCATACAATGGTCTTAACATGTATCATATCCACGAATGGAAAGAAGTGGGTAGAAACTAAACTAAGTTAAATGTAATAATCATAGCAGCAAGACTGTTTGGAGGGTGACATCACAGAGTACTATTGAACATTCGCTCATTGTCCTAATATAATCACACGTTTTTGTCTGGGATGGAGTGAATATTCCGGTGTACATCTTCAAGCCAAAAAGTAATTTTGCCCAGATTCAGTGGTTTGGTGGTTACTATAACGGACTTGGAATTGGCACTGGGGAGTCACGCAGGTTCGAATACTGCTGCGGGTTGGATGATCTATTAATTTTATTTACATTCCTGCGTAGAAATTACAAACTTCGGATCAGTAATGAGGAAACTGTGTGGGTTCGAGTCATGCTCAGGTCGGTTATTCGGACTGAAGCCTTTTCTCGCTTCCTTTCACTCACTAGCCGAATGTCGAGACTGTATCTTAAATTAAGAAACCGACAGTAAATTTCCCGTTTTTTCTCTTACGAACAAAGTGAAATCTTAAGAGAAAGATGACAAGGAACCTAAATGTAAAGTAACAACACAGTAAGGGAATTTAAATGCATTATTTACCTTCTGAACAGTATTCGCCATGCCTAACTTTCTTCGGGTTTACCTAGTAAGTAAACTTACTAACGTATGAACCAATCTGCAAAACAAAGATTTTGTTCTCGTACTTGTCAGAAATCTCGACAGAAAACTATTATATCAGTTCTTAATGCCAGCTACCTTTTGAAACAATATTCCTTTTCTCCCCGAACCATTTAAAACTAGCTAAAAATTAAGTTTAGAACTAAACATTTAGTCAAAAAGAAATATGAGAAACACAGGTACATGCAATAGAAGGAAAACTGAATTAGTTGTCTAAAAATAAAATTAGGAAACAGATATTTCCTTTTAAATAACAACCTTTATAATACGATATCTTAAAAAAAAAAAAAGTAAAAAAAAAGACAGCTGGATTTCGAGATATCAACAAAACACTGCTCCATTAAACTCATTTTATGGTGTTTATTCTGGAGTTTCTACAGAACGCAAGCGGCACTGTGCTCGAAGCAAATAATCGAATGACTGAAATAACATCAGTTTAAGAAAGTCGTTAATTTATATCATCAAACCTCGAGATAACTGGCGGAATTAAACATCACAATAATACCATCGTTTTTCCCCTTTTCAAAGTAGCTCGCATGATCAGGCCTGTGCTACTCCTCCTCTGAAATCGGCTGTAGGTCATCATCTCTTACTGTCTTGCCGATCTTGCAGCATCCACACTGCCTCTACAAGGCTCGCGGATCGATCTCTCTCGGTTTACCCACGTTCCTGCGATATACAGGATACTTTTAGAAAATGGTGTGAATATTTTTGAAAAAACGAACTCCAGTGAACAAAATATAAGGGTATTGAATAAGAACCCAGAAACACTTTTAGATTAACTCTATTATAAGATTCGTGTAATGAAATAGAAAGGACGTGCCACATCTCTTACCAAAAGGATTTTGATAATTTGCATTCATTGGGTTGCATGGTAATCTACACTCTTTGTACATAGCGGTTAGCTTTAGTTTTATAAATTATATATGATTATTAAACTACGCAAATAACACCAAAAAATAGCGATGAGGAGCTAGCAAAAAACCGAGGCGAGATGAATATTCTGTACACACAGAGGCTGTGCTGTAGTGGTTTAATGGATAGCATTCCTAGCCGGCGACAGATTCGGGTTCGAGTCAAAGCCACGGCGGCTATCAATTGTTGTTTTAATTACGCAAATAATATTTTGGAGCATAAAAAAAAGAATTCAGAATGGGAGTGCCTATTAAACTTTGTATCCTTAAAATCATATCTTTGAGGCTGCAGACAGTCAATTTACGCTGTTTATTCTGCTCGTGAGATGGTAAGACAGCAACTCTGCCCTATTTTAAGTTCTAACTGAGGGTAGCGAATTAAATTAATTCAGTCATAATAGACGTTACCGATATTTGCACGGAATTACTCCAGATTACGAGACGAGCAGTCTTTCTCTGAGTCGCCAGGTTCAGTTTGAGTTTGTCGTGTGCACCACAATTTATTTACAATCTTAAGCAGAATTTAACCTGTGCAAACTTGATTCGCTAAATTAATTAATTACTTACTATATGGCTTACGGAACGCGCAGGTTCATCGCAAGTAATAAACTCTCTCCATAGGAATCCTGGGCAAGACCAAGTCAGTTTTCATCACAAACACATACTTCTCGAAGATCCTTTCTAATATTGTCATTCCAGCGACGTTTCGGTCTTCCCAACTGCCTCTTTCCCTCCCTCCGACTTTCCAACTATAATGGAATGTAATCTCCACCCCCCCCCCCCCCAATCCGAGCTTACTTGGCTTTGCCCACGTTAGTCGTCACGATTTCATTATTCTTACAACACCATTATTACATTATGATTCAAACTCGGAAAAGATCTTCACTAAATTTTGAACGAAAACATTGATGTAACCTTAATGAGGTTTCTTGTTATGCAAATAATAAGAGTTGCAGATGGAAACGTTAGAATTTCTCATTGCATTGCTATGAAAGTACGTTTCTTGTCAATAATATCACGAAATAACTTTAAAATTTTAAAGTTTTACTAAAAATAATATAAAACACACAAAGAACTATACAAATTTTCGTAAATTTGCTTAAATTTTCATCGCTCTAGGTTAAGCTTAAGGTTAATGTGAAGAAAATATATCCAACGAAAGATAGCAGCACTACCTCCATATATGTCTAATATATTTTTATCGTTGCACGAAATTTCAGTGTTGCTTCTACAAATTCAAGTCTAAAGAATTCAAACTTTCAGGGAAGAAAGTTCATAACAAATTCAAGAGTTCGATCAATGCCGATTTTTAATTCTCTGTTTGGTTCGTTGTTGAAAGAGCTTCATTGTTATGGATTTTGTTATGATATTTACAACAATAATCAAGCGATTTCAACGATAAAGAAAAACTAAAATTAAAAATCGGCATTGATCGAACTCATGAATTTATGAACTCCCCCCCCCCCCTGAAAGTTAACTCTAGGCTTGAATTTATAGGAGCAGCATTGACATTTCGTGCAACGATCAAAATACATTAGACATACATGGAGGTAGTGCTGCCGTCTTTTGTCGTTAATATTAAACTTTCCGTTGTTAAAATTATAATTTCTCTGAAACAAAGCATTTCTTGACTCAAATTTGGGAAGAATTTTTCTATTAGTTTCATGAGAAATGTTTATCCTGAAAGCATATAATATTTTATTTCTGTAAATCCTCTGACAAATTATAGGCAGATATAATACAAGGTTTCTAATAGTTAGTTACTGTGGACACTCATCTGTATATAGAGTCCCAATTGAACACATTTAATAAATGTCATACTGTCGGAACTCTAGAACTGAAAACTTTTGCATAAAACCAATCACTATTTATTTAAGGGTGTTCAGCAGTTTGGATTTTTTTCTTTCTTCTCCCCCCCCCCCCTCTTTCTCTCCTTTTCAATGTCATACCAGTAATCTGAAGAATATTAATGCAGATAATAAAACAGTACATTTCATACCATAACTCAGTGGTTGTCATTTCTAGCTCTTTTCTCATGTATGTACATGTAAATATTCTTATATTATTTGTCATATTGCAATATAATAACAAACTTTTCAGTAGCGGAAGCTAAGTTTCGTAAATCTATAAAATTAATAGTATCTCAAATTGTGGATGGACATGTCGTTTATCTTCGCGCATAGCCCAGCCAACAGGACCAGAAGTTCCGCTTGTGTCCATTGAAACCTTGAAATCAATGGAAGTCTGGCATGGTGCTGTATAAGCACTATAGGGTACCACTAATCACTCTTCCTGTGCAAGGCAAGGCGTGACAAGAACATTTTCATTAGGCAGCTTAATATGATATCATGAAGATTTTTATCTGATTTTGTTACTCTTGTCCTATTCTTATTCCTCACACACCTTTCTGAGCCTACAATTTCATTCTTTCAGCTGTGTGTTCTCTTTTGGCGAGTAGTTGAATGCCCACCCTTTATCTATACTTCACAACCGCTGTTCTGTTATTCTGAAAGGTATTCTGCCAGAATCCGCCCCATTGAAAGTATCATCCTCCCCAAAACGCCCCGAGCACACATGCCAAATATTAAAAATTTTAAGGTTAAACATCGATATAAACTTTAAAAAACTCTACTTACCTCCTCTAATTTAATTTTATAACCCCCCAAACTGAAAATCCTAGCAGAATCCCTGCGCTGAAATGACAGGGAAAATATCGTTCATGCGCAGAGTTGAAACGGGTCACCAGGTCAAGTTTCGAGTCTATGCTTTGGACACGGTGATCCGATTTCAACCAGGCGACCGGGAGAGCAAAGCGGAGTTTTTAATTATTTCCTTGCGTCTGAACAGTATTTTATCAGGGATGACCGGGACCGGAGGTGTTAACCCACAGAGCACTAAAAATACGACAAAAAAAATCCAGTTCATTATAGTTCCCTGACCGAGTCAATTGGGTCAAGTTTCGGACCGGGTCACCTATGTTCAAGTCAAGCCGAGTCAAAGTGATCCGACTTCAACTCTGTCATTCATTAAGGTATCCTCGATCAGTGATATGAATTTTAACATTGGTAGCGCAGCTTTTATGGACAAACTGGCATTATTTTCAGTACGACTCTCATGCGTTGTAAATGCAAGACTGAAAGCAGTTACCGTATTAAATCCAATGTTTCAGTGAGAAAATGAAAAGACAATAGTTTGTGGAAACACTACTACTCCTTCACATGCCAGTTCCTCCAATCACTCATTTCTACGTCTGAACGTATATATAAATTGTATTTTGTTAGTATATATAACTAACATAATCTTTTTTCATGTTGATTATTTCTAGACGTTCGGCCATGTTAGCGGATGCCACATCAACCCTGCAGTGACGATGGGAATGCTGGTGACAGGAAACATAACAGTTATTAAAGCGATTTTCTACATAATTGCTCAATGTGCAGGTGCAGTGTCTGGATCTGGAATTCTCAAGGTAAGTAGCAAAGCTTATACTTATTTTCTTTGTTACAAACTAAGAGTGAGATCATTTTGTATGATCATAGGGTTTCCAAGTTACTATGAAGGGAAAGGAAATACAACCAAATGCTTTCTGTTGGCTTGTTTCTTGTAATAGGATAGAGGCACCGGTCGTCGAACTAGTGGTCAGCCATTTTGACATAAATATCATTAAAACAAGATCTGTTATGAAAAATTATCTAGTTTTCGGACACCTATTTAAGTTTTACCTGTTATCGAAAGTGACATTATATACCGGAAAGGGGAATAGGTATCTGGCTGCGATGGTTAGTTTAGATATACCAGAAATGTTGTCTGAGATTTAAGAATGGCGTCTTAAAATTTAGGGTAAAAGCCTGTATTTTTTTAATAGTTTTAACTTTGAAGACAAAAATTGTTTTTCTAGCTTTTCAAATATTCTTTTTTGACTTGACATATCCCTTAATTATATTATTGTGTCCGACTTTAGGTACCGTATATAGAACTCACGAGCATTCCTATTGTTGACCAGGGTGACCGATAACGAGTGTTTCTTATCTGTTTTTGCTGTGATGTTAAATTTGTTTCGATTGTTGTCTCCTATGTGGGTAAGTGGTATAACTGTGGGTCCCATCTTTAGGACGTTCATGCGATGGAAGACAATGGCAAATCACCATCGATTCACCTTGCTCTGGGACCTTCGAGTCAGGATCTACGTTCGCGCAGAACATCATGCAGCACATTATGGGCTTAAATCTATATTAATTTTAAATAAATGTAATTATTAGTCTTTTCTGAGCGAATGTAAACACTTTATTCTAATAGACCTAAGTGAACGTTATCCACTATTTCTGAATGTGACAGTACGTATACTTTTTATGGATATTTCTCTTCTGTTTGATACGTAGTCGACAACTGGTTCTGAGTGGACGACAATTAATGAATATTTCCTATTATTCTAAAACCAGTTTTAATATTAAGTGCATGTAAAATTTTGAGTTACAAATGTTTTATTATCGTTGAGAAAGACATAAAGAATGAAAGTAAAGACTTTAAGTGTAAGTTTTCAGTGAAGAAAGAAATCTGGAAGCGAAATAAGTGAAGGAGTCCCTTAATTGACCGACCACTGGTTCCCATTGCGGTGTAGTAAATGTGATAAAACAGCATTGTATGGAATGTTTCATCCAATCATCAACGATAATATAAAAACGATTTGAAAATGCAGTCCAGATTTGATATTTCGAAATGCCTTTCTAGATATACAACATTTGCATGGTTGATTTTCTTTTTTACTGTAGAGATTTATACTTCTAAATACACTCACTACACCTAGGGTTGCCATGTTTTACTAAGGGATTCCATTCCGAGATATAATAAATACTAGGATGAAGTGAAGGTATGGAACAATTATAGTATGGGAATAAAATGCAGCAGTCACTATAAAATGCCATACAAAATAAAGAAAATAAGGAGGAGCTAACCATGGGCGGATTAGAAGAGAGATCCTGGGGTGCACAAGAGAAACCCTGGGGGAGCAATTATTTTAAAATCTATCGTTTTGAATGAAACCTTTAAAGTTTTCTGAAATGACTGGGAGGCAATGCCCCTATAAATCCGCTCATGAAGCTAACCAAGAAGTAGGGATCCTTTTTTCTACATATAAAAAGCTAAAGACCACACGAAAAGGTGCGATTATAGAAAAGGTAGTTTGATGCCATTCTTACTCAAACTATAGTTAACAATTTCCTAAGCTCATTTTAAACAGTGTATGGTAATAGGGGTTCCTTGCCCCCTCTAGCACTCCCTCTTGTGCGCACGCCTATGAAATGTCTATAAATTGCACTACAAGATGGTAGGTAGAACACTAACATCCTACTGCCGTATCTCGCCCCTAGTATGTCATAGGGGAAGTCAGGTGAATATGAGCATAGTTAATGAAAATGCGATTGTATCTCAAAAATGGTTTATTACAAAAATTTCAAAATATGACTAAAAGTAAGACAGGTTCTTCTTTGAACAATGCTAGAACGCACAGAGTTTTACGTACTCTGGTATCCGTGTAATGAAGAGGAAAGTAAGGTAGGTGTCCAGTGCTCATATTTCCCATGATACAAGGGTAATAATTTTATGAGCACTGCATAGAGCATATATGAGCACCATTCTGCATCAATATCTGCACATCCGATACAAGTGAAAAAGAATAAATAACATTAGAATATACAGAATAAACGGTAATAGTCTACAATTAAAGATTACAATAATTAGCAAAAAGGAGCCACTCATGCTCTTGAAACACACTCTCGAACATTAGTCCTGTGAATGTGCAAATGAAGAGCTGCGACGAAAAAAGTCTGAGCCGCAGTTTCAGTTTAGTCAAAAAAAATTGACAAAAATAGACAATTAGACTTCTCCAAGAGGGAGAAGAGTCAAATAGGCAATTTTTTGACAAAAACGAAATTGTGGCTGAGACTTTTGTCATCGCAGGTCTTAAAAATGCAAACAAAACAAAAAATCAAATATAAATTACGTAAAACAACAAAAGAAAAAAAAATACCAAAAGAACAGAAACACTACATCTTTAGCCCTGCCTGGATTTAAAACTTCAGTAAAATAGAACATTTACAATAAGCTATTAACTATTAGGTCTGTGATTTGTTTGCGTGAGGCTTCGGCTTGGATAGGCAGGACTGGGGATCCCATAGGACCCCCCCCCCTCCAGTTACACTCATTATGGTAGGATGGTCAAGAGTCTAGCAATAGGACCTAAACCGGAAATTGACAAGTGGCCAAACATAATAGGTTGGGCTGATTATGAACTAAAGGAGTGCAGACTTTGTCATCCATGTCATTAGAAATTAGGCTGCTTTTTAGTATCTCTCCCAAATAATGTGGTAGTGATTAGGCCTATGAATCGTGATATTGTAACTATTACTGACTTTAGGTTAGTTTACTTTATAAATGGTCAAATAGTCCTATACATTCGTATACTGTAAGGAATATTCCTTAGTAACATTTGCTGCAATTGGGCCTTTTTTTTTTTTTTTGAGAAAGTAATAGTCTGTGATTAATTTGGGGGAGGTACTAAATGCCATCTACAAATTATGATGTCGTTAGATTTTCTGCTCTAGTTAATACCTGCAAAAGCTCCTCACGTTCATTTCTCTCGTTATTTTCAGTAAATTAGTACGTGCTCATTTTAAAAGCTCATATTTCACCGACTGCTAGAGGTTGTTTAATGCACTGTAGTTTGCAACTATGTTTATCACAAAGAAGTGAACAAACGACTGGCGTTGTGTTCCTAGACGCAATTGACTATAAATTAAGTGATATATTTTATATAACGAATGAATACCTCATTGTAGCTTATTTTCCATTAGCTCAAAAAAATACGTTTTTTAATTGTACGTACCTTTAAACTTGTCCTTTATTACACAGCAATAGCAGCACGCTAGCTTGGGCTCCACTCTCGTCAACCACGAAACTGCAAACAAGGCTACCAACTTCGTTGTTTTGCTCTTGCGCAATGCACGTGGAAGATATGGGGGTATAAGTTTCGGACTGCTCATATTAAACTGACTTCCCCTATCGACGCGTTTCTTTGCTTAAAGCGAAGTCTGTAAAACGATAACTTCTTTTATTGTAATCTATTCCTCTGCTGAATAACTTTTGGTACACTAATAACTTTTTGTCTTTTATTTATTTACCCAATATTATCACGTTGGATACAATTTTAGGTATGCAATTATGACAGGAATATTAACGTATATAGAAAAATGAACATACTATATTGTTGTATAACTTTTGAAATTACTTCTTTTTTTTTTAGGCTCTCTCACCAAACATCACAAGTTTAGGAATGACTATGGTTAGTGACAAAATCACACCAGTACAAGGATTTGGCGTGGAATTCATGGTTGGTTTTACTTTGCTTCTTGTTATCTTTGGTGTTTGTGACTCCAACCGGAACGACGTCAAGCGAGCAGCGCCACTTGCCATTGGTTTGACAGTCGCTCTCTGCCATCTAGCAGTGGTAAGTTGAACTATGTATTGAACATTACCTGTATTTGACGTTCGAAGAGCGCTCGATTAGTATCTGAAGTCAGACGCAAGAACAAATATTTAACCTTGGTTGTCCATTTACAGTTTAACTCAAAATAATATAAATTTTAAGTTTTAACTATTTTTTTATGCTTTCTTTCTCTGTGTGACTCGTTTTATAATTTTTCTTAATTCTTGAGTTATGTTTATGCACAACCGGGACAAACATATATATCATTAAAAAATATTTGAGACCTTTTAGCATTTTTGGCTCAGGGCGGGTTGGGTTAAGTAGAAAATGGGTAAGGTGTCGGCCAGGGCCTTACTTAAGGTACTATTCCAGCATTTGCTTGGTGAACTAAGAGAAACCCTGAAAAACTTCGGGGATGGTTGGGAGCGGGATTCAAACCCGAGTACCTACCCATTGCCATTCCGAAGTCTGCGTCGTTACTGAGACGCGGTGGCTCAACGCTCCCCTCTGGCTGGTGTGCTTGGGGTCGTCGGTTCTATCCCTGTTTGTACCATGTGGACTTTGTGGTGGACAAACACCATGTGCGTAGGTTTCCTCGTTTTTTTTTTTCATTCAGTTTCCTCCCACTTTCTTCATTCCACCAATCATCCACCTGACCTAAGCCAAAAAAGGAGTTCAAATTCCGCATCGTTATCGCCAGGACCATGAGGGCTGGGTTCAGCGATTCCACCAGGATTTTCAGTTTGAGAGGATGTAAAGTCGAAATTGGGAGGGTGTAAGTGGAGTTTTGCACGGTTTCTATCGATTTTTTTTCTGTAAAAAATTTTGATGTTGGGGGGGGGGGGGGGCGCTCGATAATTTGGGGTGACAACCCCCCCACAGGAGGTTCTGACAGAATCACTGGACTTGGTTAATTCTTCTCTCGCGTTTCTGGCTTCAGATACTAACTTGATTTGTAGCACTCCGTATCCGTATGATAACTTAGATCTCACTGGTGGTGTTAAATATTACTATTCAGTCTTTTAGAACTAGCTTTGCGCGGAAAAACTGTTACACTTTTGTTGTAGGATTGTACCCAGTGCTGGAAATGGAAAATTTTTACTGGAGGCATGTAGAAAATTACCTGTGGGAACCGCGCATTGCAAAAAAGTAATGGGGACGCAGCAGAAAATTATTCCCTGCGGAACTACAGATTAAAAAAAATAAAATAAAAAGTGGTCAGACGGACACTGAAAACCAATCCTACAGGAACTATGGGTTTCAAAAAGATTGTAAAAGGAACGCAGGAAAGTTTTTCCGTGTGAACTACGAATTGAAGAAGAAGAAGAAGAAAAAAAAAAAGCAGCTAACTTTCAATATAATTCCGAATTCCAATGTTCAATTTACGTTCATCCTTTATTCATAAAACTACTAACTTCATTCATGGACTAACTTCGTTCTGATTTTCAATATGTTGTGTATTTTCCCAGGAAGCACAAAGGGAAGATTTCTTGCATAAATGTATGTGGTGATGTAAGTAAGTATTTTGCGCCGAAACGATTCATTTTTGGAGTTTTTTTTTAACTTCATTTAATGAATGAGTCAATGGGATGGATATTTCCCACTAATAACTGTAAATCATTCTTGAACTGTCGCTTACTCATCTGCTACAGATTCACTGCGTTCCCCCATTTCCACTTCCAGCACTAATTGTACCGAAAGATGCGAGCACAAGGTACATTTCTTATGCTGCCATCTTTCGGTAGTGCTCGGACATAACTACAAGAGCAGAGTGATGTTCGTTTTCTGTTCAAAAGGATAGTTATTATTTGACAAACTGCTTGGTGTTTTATAAAGTGGAACAATTCATAAACTCTTTACAGCTAGTTTTCTCGGTGTAAAGTCAGTGGCGACCGGTGGTTGTCTCCACTTGATGTTGCACTCAGGCCCGCCGCTAGTCAAAGAGTAGGGGGTCAAGAAAAATTAGGGAAGGTCTTGGGCTTACGAAACATACATAAAATTAAATATATGTATTACGGAAGGAAAATTTACAGGGGCTTACCCACCCCCTTGGCTGCGGGCCTGGACTTTCACTATGTGAGAGAGGATTTGGTAGCTAATCAGTCACAATCAATCAATCAATCAACGTAGAGTGTAATTATAACATAGACACAAAAGAAGAAATGGCCAGATTTTCAAATAAAGGGACGTTAAATCATTTAGTTACGATTTTGAGAAACCTTAGAAAAATGTCGGTTATAATATTGAGAACAGAATTTGATAGTTTGTCACAATTTTTTGGGACTAGAAATTTGTGTAACTGTTATTCGTATTGTTAATATCAGTTTTAGAAACTTTGAATATTCACTAAACGTTTTCTCCAAGCTATTTTGAACGATAAAATCGAACAAGCCCACAGCTTCTGACATTGATCGAAATTCTTCCGTCGAGTTTATTGGATTGAAGACAGTTCGTGAAGACAGAGATGTTCTTTGTCAAGAAAGGTGTAAATTGAACATAATTTCTCCACAATTTGTTTTGGAAAATTGCAAAAGTAACTCGGAAATTTCTCTGGAGTAAACAGCGTGGCTGCCATAACTTGCCATGTGAATGTAAGGATTTTGCTTCGCAAGTAACCACATCGCATACTTCCTTTGCTTCCCTCACCCATTCCATTCTTTCACTCTTTCTCCTTTCTGATACCGTGTTTGTATTTTCTGTTTCACTCAAATCATCAAGCTGGTCTTTAATATAACTAATATATTTTGTTTCAAAGCAAAGTGGAAAATAGCCTTTTGTGCCAAGGAAGAGTAATTTCTCGATTTTGAAGTTGTTCAAACAAAATTTCCCCAAGAAGCATTATTTTATTAAAAAAAAAAAAAGCAAGAAATTAAATTGGCGGCTAATAAGTGTTTTCTTGAGTGCTTCATGGCGATGGATTGTGTTTGAATTTTTCTCTTCCTCCATCTTCACTATCTTATTCATGCATTGAATAATATCCTCATTATGTTCAAAGAGAGTATTTACGCTTCTGGACAGGAAGTTTCATTAAGAGGACTAATCGCGACCCCCCTTCCCCACTTTTAACATTGTTCAAAATATTTATAAAACTAAGAGCACTATCAAAAATGTAAATTCATAGCGCAATAGAGCTTACAAATTACCGTGGACAACGATCTCAAAATCTTGTTAATTAGATAATGGCATCATAATCTTTGAAAACATATCACTCGTTGACAAGATCTCGAGATCGCAGTCCATTGTATTTCATGTTGTAAGCTCTAGTGGGCTATGAACTTACATTTTTGATAGTGCTATTAGTTTTTGAAATATTTTGAAAAATATTTAAAATGGGGCGGGGGATTGGGGGCTACTAGAAAAAGTACACACACCTTGCAAATTTTAGAGAAAAAATAAATAAATTTCTATTTATAAAAGCAGGTTTCCTTATAAATAGATTCACTTGATGAGCTTAACAATGTATATACACAGCATTTGAAAGAGGACGATACAATACAATTGCTTCGAAATTATGATTTCGCGATTAAAGTGAGATGAGTCGCCCGCAATGATCTGTCTAAAAGCGATACTGGACTGACTGCTGATGATGCCAAAAATTTCATGAATATATAAAGACAGGAAGAGGAGAGGACACTTAATTTCGTTTGTCAACTTCCAATCTAAACCAGTATGGACCAAATTTTCAGTTCTAACTCAGCTTTTTACGCACAAAATCGCTGTGTGGCCCGTTTTTTTTATCCATGTCTTAATTCTTGCTAAAAAGTAAATATTATTTGCAGTATTTTCTATTACATACAGAGTACGGTATACTATGATACAAATAACTCAGGATTTAAAACTTAAATAAAAAACTGGTCGCACAGCGATAAGAAGCGTATAAACTTGAGTTAGAACTGAAAGTTTGGTCCACATTGCATTAGACTGGATAAGGCCACACGAGTTTCATTTGCTCTGGCGTCTTTCTTCCTACACTAGGGAGTCACTCATTATATATATGCGCACGCTCAGACCCACATACACTTTCTCTCTCTCTCTCTCTCTCTCTCTCTCTCTCTCTCTCTCTCTCACACACACACACACACACACACACACACACACACACACAAAAGAGAGAGAGACAGAAACTGCGAGTAAATGAAAGGAACTAGCAGACGTAGTTTCTTCAGCGTGGAAGAAGGTCATGTCACTTCCTCGCCACAAATGCTACCTGGTGGAATCAATGCAAACTAGGAGGGGGAGGAATGAGCAGAAACGTTCTGCTTGCATTTGGAGTACGTCGTCTCAAGTCCTGTACTAATTGTTTTACAAATGCCAGTCCAACATCTAGTGGTGGGGAAGGCTATGTAGCAAGATAGGCGTTAAATCGTGTGCGCGTGGATTACAACACCAAGATTAAACTCTGAACTTGTGAAGTATTTTTTTTTCTCTTCCTAAAGGAAACTATAGCTTTTTTGAACTCCGAGGGGTAGAATATTATTACGTATTCTATATTTTAGTGTGATTGAATAAAAAATTAAATAACTAAGGAATGGGATGTTGCGCAACGGACAAACAATAGCACCCACCGCCACTGTGTAAAGTTTGACATATATGTGGTTAATGAGTACTGAAAGAACGAGAATAAATTGCCTACTTCAGTAAAACAGGGAGACAACAAAAGATGGAAGTACCACGATAGACCTCATAATAGATCCTTAGCACGCTTCCCCATTTCTAGCTGCCCTAAAACTAATGTACTTTTGTTCAGAGCACGTGATTTTGAATTCATCCGCTAGATAGCTCTGACATAGATCTCATAGAATATGCTCTGAACAAAATCACATTATTTTTAGAGCAGCCAAAAATGGGGAAGTGTGCTAAGTCTCTCTATTATGAGGTCTATTGTACTACATTTATAATAATCCTTTCATCTGCGAGTTAGTAGGAACATTACATGTTAACGATAGTCCATGAGTTGATGAGTGTACTATTAGTTGAAATATATTTTTATTGTCTAAAAGTGGCAGAGCTTAATCGACTCTTTTTGTTTGGGCACATTTATTCATTTTTAGTAACGACGTAATAATTGAATCCTGGTAAAAAAAAAATGTAGTCTTGCACAATAATATGCTTTGATTTGTATCAAATTAATGTTAACATTATGAAAACTTCTGTTCTAGTTGACTCCTTGTAATTTTTTATTTATAGATCAACTACACAGGAGCAAGTATGAATTCAGCCAGGACCTTTGGATCAGCTGTTATCACTGGAGTGTGGGAGAATCACTGGGTAAGGATTACCGTAATTCGTATTATATTATGTTAATCATTTAAATTCGTATCGTATTACTATTAGTATTATTGCTACCATATTAGTGTCATTAATATAATCTAATTCTTTTTTTGTTTCTTGGGGATCTTTAAAATTAAATGAAAACCCTAAGCTCATTTTAGAAAAACGTGATTCAATTACCAGGTTGTAAAAAGAACACTTGTAAAAATTAAGAGAGGAATTCACTTTGACGCAAATCGAATACGTATATGGGAAAGGCACGATTTTTACAAAATAAAGACTTTAAGCCACTCATGCCCTGCCGGGACTCGAACCCGGGACCTTCGAGTAATTGGCCTACCGCCGTAGACCGCACGGCTACGCGGCCGGCGCAATGTGGCTCATGCAGGGGTAGATTGGTACTCCTTTTCTGAACTCTCACCATCTTGATTAACTTGTAGATATTATCAGTGGTGCATTTCTACCGAAAAAGTGCCCTTGCGCTGCTATAACCTGCAATACCTGAAGTTTAAGAAAGGAAGGAATTTCCTGATGAATGGGCTAAGTTTGTTGCCCTGCATACAAACAAATTTCTATGCAAGGAAATGTGTTCATGCATACTAGACATGTTACCCATAACTCGAACGTATTCTCAGAAGCTTACGAATCTAAAAGTAAACTCTTACTTTTGTCTTCGACAATCATCGAAGTCCACACACAGCAAGAAGTAGTTGACTCATCTCCATGTACTATACTTACAGTACGTTAATGGTCAAACATCAATGATGCCCACCACATACTTCTCATAATTTATATTTTTCACAAGCAAAAACTAACGGCACTGTACAAATGTATCAATGTGCCCTCTTTTCACTTAGTTTTTGATAAATATGCTTTAAAAATAGCTAAAAGAGAGTTCAAAGTAGTTTCACCAGAACAACTTTTAAGAGCGATATTATTGACTGATTCCATTCCAAAATTCAACTGCACATTCATCGATTAAATATTCTGCAGAACTATATCTAATTTGTAAAGAATGCTGCTTAAGTGAACCAAAAATATCGTTGACAAATACTTCATTTCATCTCATGTCGGGATTTAGTGGTGACGCTCCATAGACCGCTACGAAGTATCCTTAAATCTCTGGTCACGCCGGCCATCTTGATTGGAGAGTTTCAGGATTTCTTTAAGTGACATCATTGGTACCTCCAGTTAAAACCAAGGCCACTACTTTCCTCTTCATTGTCCTATTAGATTACAACAAATCCTAATATCTGATGGACTGTTGTAATCCAAGATAGTAAGAAGCCTAAACATGTATTTCTTTTCTATAACTTTTAAATTTCAAAGCAAATTAACATTCATGTTTTATTCATTACTTTTGTTTTTAGCAAGTGCTTTGCTTTCTAGCGACATTTGTCTATTTGAGTAAAGCTGGTTTAGGTTTTGGTGAAGTTATCATGTAACAGATTGTGGTTTCCTCTCTCCATGACCTGAATATAAATTGCAGTTTTTGCGCCCACTATCCATTGATCTCGTTAAATTCCATAGCTCACATGAAGCACTTGGAATATAATTTCTCTTGTGCATCATACAGCAAATGAAATCCAGTGCTTTAAATTGGCACGATCTCCTATAGTTTCATTAGTTGCTTCCTCTCAATTTGACCTTTCACATTGCAACAAACCACCTGATTCAATCTTCTTCTTTGTTGTTCATTTTATATAAGTGTGTTTATGATCCATCTTAACATCTGTTACATATAGTGTCTGTATTTCTAAGGCCATATAACGTTTATAATATATATGGTTCATAGGATAGGATGGGTCGATGGAGTTGCCTTGATTATTTTTAACAAGAGGCAAGAAAAGCACTTGAGTGGAAGGCAAGAGGAAAAATCAAGTCTCTAGATTATGGCATAATTTGGCAGCCTAAAGTAATCTGAGTTCAAAAGATTTGGGAAGCAATCGACTCTGATCTCATTTAAGGTACCAATCCGCATTTGCCCGGTGCGACCGAGGAACCAAGAAGAAACCTCAGTCAAGATGAACGTCCGCGTGAAGCAAACTCACGAACTTGTGAATGCTAAGCCAACGCTTTATCAACTGAGTTACAGCCACTCGCTGTCCTCAAATCACCACTGACCAAGTGGCGCTGGTTCAAGTTCTGTTCACTTCAGCTATCTTCACTAATATTTTCCAGTTCGCCCCTAAGTTTCACCAGAAAGGTGCGATAGTATCTGTAGAATAGTCTGACCGCCAACTTCCACATATTTTTGAGCGTAAGACATTCGTCCTATGCATGTTGTCCGGTAGATTTTGATTTGACCTTTCATGGACTTATTGAAGTAAATTACACACATAAGTTGAACTAACTGGTCTTCTAGATATAAGGTTTTTAATTGAGTGGGTAATAATTAATAAAGAATACCTAAATCATCAAGTTGAAAAATAAAAATTTCTATTTTTGCCTTCGCAGGTGTACTGGCTTGGACCATGTTTGGGAGGAATCGCAGCTAGTCTTCTGTATAAGCATGTATTCTCTGCACCCCCAGCAAACAAGGCGCCTTATTTGGCAGTGAAGACAGACGAGAAAGAGGTAAGTGTTCCTTAATATTAGTGCTTGCATTTAAGAGACAGTAAGCTATTGCATAAAATAACACTAATGATCAGATTTGGAAAATTCAAGACGTGATGGTGCCGGTCGGGTGGCCATGCGGTCTGCGGCAGTAGGTCAACGGCTCGAAGGTCCCGGGTACAGTCCCGGCATGGGTGTGGATTTTAATAGCTAAGGAGAAAATCGTGACGGACGTCCCATATAAAAATAAAGTTTACTAAAGTTTTTTTTATCAAGATGTGATGTTCCCAAAGAGTTTCTCCTCCTGCAAATAATTTCTTCCTGACGTACACCGTACTAAATCTCGTAATAGCTGCTTCATGTTTGTGGTGATTTGCAAGTGCCATTAAGCCGTTGAAGCTTGTGAAAAAAGAGCCAGGAATTACATGTAGGACATCACTCTTTGAGTAGATATGACATTTGACAAACTAATAAAATACATCAGGTGGCCAACAGAGAAACGATGGTTGAGAACAAATATTTGATTCTATTGATTAGAAAATAGGCTAATGTCATGGATTTTCAGCGTTTTCGCGAATGACTAAAAGAACATGTGAAAAAATAAGTAGTTTAGTAAAATAAAAATCGATAAAGTAAATGTACAATTCCAGTTTGAAGACACGTCTAGCATTATCTGAGGTCTGAGTCATCAAACCAACATCTGAATTCAAATCCCGGCTGAAGGAAAAAATGTTCGTAGATTTTAAAAATATAACAGTTAATAGAATCGAGATGGGCTGAATCCATTAGTTCCTAAAATGACTCAAATGAGAAAGTTTAACAAATTATCAAATATTAGATAGACTTGTCCATTTATTCCGATCTTACTCCTTAGTCTTGATTTTTCCTGTCTTAATATGCAATGTTCTAAGTTACATCCATATTTTTCGTCGTCGTTTGAATTTATTTTATGGTCTTCAGACATCTAAGGCTCAGGCCTATTTTTGTCGTCTTTTACCTTCAGCCATAGTTAGAGTTGGATCCTTCCACACAAAATGTGCTAATCGGTTTTTGTTTTTTCCATATCCAGTATTGCTCTACTCACTTACTCCCCAGCTGGCTTTATCTTTCGCCTTCAGGTGCACGTGTCAAAATTTTCCACTCTGCTTTTATCACTCCACTCCTCGAGATTAAGATTTTTTTGTGTGGATCACAAAAGTAATCTCTCCCTTTTTATTCAACGATTTACAGAGAATATAGTTCTTCCTCAATGTGTCTTTATTTCGTCACTTCATATCTTGGTTTATCATATTTCTAAAAATTTTCAGACTGTTCTACTTGTTTCATCCAAATTTAATATTTGTTGTTGTTTCCTTTGTTTCAAAAACAATCCTCTTTGATTCCTTTACTTTTATTCTCATTCAATGCCTCTTACAACTTCATTAATCTCCCGATATCATTTTGTCAACTGAAATTCAAGTCGCGGTAAGAAGAATGCATCTCCAAGTCGAAAGCTGTTACTAAATAATCTTGTCTAAACCAAGAAAGAATGCATTGTTGAATTAATATGCATTCTACACTCAGTGAAGTTTAACATCAGTTCATAGTTTCCAATTCATGTTTACATCGAACTTTGCAGATAAAATAGTGTTTCAATTGTCTGTTCTTTTTAATAAGGCATTTCTTTCTTCAGGAATACTTCTATTATATAGAAACCTTTCTTTGTGGTATTTTACATCCTCTGGGAGTACTTTTCGAGTCTCTGGAGTACAAATAATAGGTTCCAGCTTTTTGGTGATACTTTTTTTCGTCTTTTGAGGGAGGGGGGGTTATACCTCTCCGATTACACCATCGAAGAAACACTGAGTTATTGTTCATCATACTTGGTATTCGTACGTTATCAGGAATCACAATTATGATTCTTATTTTAGGATATATCTTTGAATGGTTCAACTAAATTCTCTCTTGAGAAAATGAAGGACAGAAAGTTGGAAGTGTCTTTAAATGGCGATAAAGATCCCTTTCACCAAGACAAAAATTTGGTAAGTTTCTTTGCTATCACAAAATAAAGGCACTATTTTTGCACCGAGCACTGATATGGATGGACAGATATGCAGCTTGTCACTAAACACAGCCCTTGTATTTACAATAATCATCTCGATGATAAATAGTGCTTCTGGAACGTTGGGGTAAATATTGAATAGAGTTAACTTCTCTGTTGTTAACATTATGGACTTAAATAATTTTATTACATCAAAGTTCCCGAGTTGTTGATCGTCTTATTCCTAGAGTCAATATGCAAAATTTAGATTTTTCTAAAACGAGAAACTAGCAAAAATACACCTTTAAAAATATTTTATATTTTTTTTCATTTTAACAGTAAAAAATTAATAGAGCTCTGTTCGAACCTTGGCCCTTGCTGTTCTAAATCTTACTTTGAATTTCGAAGCTACTTTTTCATGGATACTGTTTTTCATGGAATATAAGAATTTCACGATTGTCTATAGAAAATGTTTCTCGCTCATCAGTAAAGCATTCCAAATTGCAGCGCGAAAGTTCAGTTGAAATATAATGTATTCTGCTCTACTCCTTGTGTTAATTTGAGGATAGTCTGATTCTGACGCTGCACTAGTAAATCAGAGCAAACGTTAGATATTAGTTTTCATACAAATCTGACAAACCCAAGATAATTTCCTTTCGTTCATTGAAATAATGCGCAAATACCACACAGATAAAGAAATACGTTTAGCACAATTCACTAATATTTTACTGTAGATCATGACATCACTTTTCTACCGGTGTTGGCTTACATTTAAGAATCTCGCCTAATTACCACAACTTAACAAATCTGTGTAATATATGTGGACCAGTATATTTGTTGAATGTTGTAATCTAATATTTTAATCAGTGTTTCTAATTTATGTTCACGTTTGCACAGTAAATCAATTTTAAGCACATACACATGCATTCAAATAAACTAACATTTTAGAAAATAAATTTTTGTTTATCAAAATTCGATGCACGCGAAGGAGGATGATTGACGCTTTTGCCTTTGTAGCAGAAATTCTTCCCAATGGTCATGGTACTTATTAGTACAACACATCACACGATCGATTTTCCGAAATAAGCTGTCCGCATCATTAAGTATATTTAGGGTTACCAACCTTCCGGTTTTCACCGGACATGTCCAGCTTTTTAACTTTTCTAGTAATGTCAGGACGGCATTTGTTTTTTCTGGAAAAAGTCTGGCATTTTAAAAATTCAATGAACAAGACGTTACTACACCTGGACTTGCATTGTTTGTGTTATTTACGGTAAATTCGTTGGTCACAAACAGTAGTATATAGTAATTTGTCACTATTTAATATGCTAGGTTGCGTGGCTGGTACTACTGTCGATATTATTTTTGTTTCCGTTCGCGAAAACCACAAGAAAATAGTAAGAACCAACGCATCAGCAGCTCATATTTTTTTTACTTTTATCTCTCCAAATTGCCACTACTAAATAAAAATATATAAATAAAAAATGACTAACGTGATGCTGTCAATAAAAATGTTCATTGTTGCAAATTCAATGTGTCCGGCATTTTTAAATAAAAGTCGTGCTTTTTTCGGAGCTTTGTTCTGCATTTGACAATTTCCAGTTAGTAACCCTAGGTATAATGGAGGTAAGGTTATGAAAAACGGACCGATTTCGTGTTGTGACAGTCAGACTGATTCTTGTATTAGTATTTATTTATTTTGCAACTGATCAAAATACTGTGGATACAGATTCAAAATACTGGGTCTTTGTGGGTACTGATATTTCTATCGTATAATTTTGTGAGAGTTCTCTTTAAATTCATAACAATAAACATTGCAACTCACGTGTCTCGGTGCTTACTATGACAATTTTAAAAAACTCAATGACTGTAAATTTCAATTGCTAATCTGCATAATGATATTCTTTGTGTGAGGTGTCCCGATTTTGAGCTTGAGAAATCTGAGAGTCTACGCGTAATTCCACTTGAATAAAAACGAAATTGGTGGGGGTCCCGATTTATGGGTCCGTAAACGTAAAAGATGTAAACGAAGTAGCTCCCACGAATTTCATACCACCAAGAGTTGCGTTACATTGTAATCACTTCCGTATTTGTCAATTAGGGATAGAAATCCCTATTGTTTAAGAATATTTCTAATTTCCACGAAAATAGGCGATCAAGATGACTGCAGATGGTGAAATAAACATTACCCAATGATTTACAGAATTATACGTGTTAACGTATGACATAATAATATAAAAATTGAGTTACTTGTAATTTAGCGAAATTCCTTGAATTTTACGTTTACAATTACATGCAACAGACTTACTTTGAATTCTCTCACTCTAAAGATGATTTATAGAAGGCATTTGTACATATATTTCTTCCGAATTTGGAGATCATACGTTTGAAAGAAAGTAACAATTTTTCCGAGTGCTGTATGTTTAGAGTCGATATCTTGAATGAAGATGTAATCTCCAGATGGATCCACATTTTCTACACTATGAGGATACGAGATTTCAGGATGTTGATATACTGTTAAGTATTTATGGTTCATATTTCCGTCAATGAAAACAAATCCTATAACATTTATACACAAGTACACCCATACAAGTAAGGAGCCTCCTTCATGCTTTATCCCCTTCATGTCACTCTTCTACAGCTCACACTTTGTTTCGTCTCAGCATCACCCGTCGTTATGAGTTAAAAGGTTTTTTTTTTTCTGTTACGTAAAAATAACTTCCTTTCAGATATCATATTCGTAATTTTTATGGCCTATATTAGTAACTTCTATCTGTTTTATTTAGTAATGTAGTGTTTTCTTCGCGCTGCTTTCCCTTAACAAACTTCAAGACCATTTCTTTAGCCAGTGCTGACACATTTTTTCTACCTACATTTTCTACTGCCAACACTATTTTCTACTGCCAACACTCTTGGGATTTATGGCAACTTTACCTATCTGGCATTTTTACTTGAGATTTGCTTCTGTCTCTGGAACTTCTCTTGTGTTTTGAACTTTTAAACAGTATTGCAAACTGCATTTATGGGTCTTATAACTTAGTTTCACCGATTTCTCTGACTTATTTGCTCCTTTTAAACGTTGGAACACAATTTTGTTTCTTCTCAGTTTTTTACTACACTTACACCCCATATGAATTTCAGCACACGTTTTTGAACTTCTGCTATGCAGACAGTTACACGGACATGGAGTACAAACATCAACCAATGATAGAAGACTGGTCCCAGAGAGCTTTGATTGAACGAAACGTACCCATAAGCAGAGTAAATTCATGGCAAACTAAAATATTTGGAGTTAAATTGGCATATGACTGGAAATCTTGGTAATTTGTGTAAAAAATATATGTATTCTTATTTCACTTCCTTTTTATCAAATGTTTACCACCAGTTTTGGAAGCTCGTTATCATACAATCACTTGATTAAATGTTATGACTTTTTCCAGAAGAATTATTTCTGTAGCCACATCACTTCTGTTTAGTAGTATAAAATTACAATGTTTATTTGAAGCAGTTCAACATTTGATAAATAATTAAATTTATTACTCCTATTCTTTCATTTGCAGTTGCAACAGTTGGACGGCCACAAGAAAGGAGACGAGGCTGCTTGAAGAGTTGTTTGAAAAGAAAAACGAGTACTCCTGTTATTTGGGAGACATCTAGCGAAAGGAAAGCCAAATTACGATATTGTTAAGACCACAGTCTCCGATTTGGTTGAGTGATAAGATTTGATAAAGGATATTAACGAGTCATATTCATTGTTAAGTTTTACTATTCATTACTTTGATTTATGTAAATGCTCACATCATACCACATTTATCACGCGTTTCTTTCAAAACTCATCAACATCACATAAACATTCGCTGCATCAGTGTGTGTGCGTGTGTGTGTGTTTCTTTTTCAAGCGTAGATTTTGTTTGTGCATAATTTTAATTAGTTTATTTTAGATTTGCTTTGAGCTGTGAATAATTTTGCCTTTTAGTGAAGGCATCATTTTAAATTTCTTTTGCTATTTTTGAATATCATGAATGAATTCTAGTTATTTTTGCCACTGTACGTACGTACGTACATATTTTAGTTGCCAGTTTGTGTTAATTTTAAGAGTAGAAGTGATAAATAATGCTCTTATTAAGAGAAAAACTTCGTGTATAGGAAGAATTATATTCAGGTTCCCAACTGCGATTCTCTGCAAGTACCAGAGGGTTGTTTCTTTCTATAAATTATATCTACTGTGAAAGTTCTTACCTTTTTGCGCATTTATTATTTAGAATAATAATTAGAACGTTACCATTGTATCTTTCTCAAAATATTTAATGTACAAACTCCATTTTGTCATTTTAATACTGATACATGTTCTTTTTTCATAATATTGTTGTTATTATAATATTAAACTAGAAATGTAAAGATGTAACCTTTTTATTTTCTATAAAACATTTCACAAATAAAAGTCATGATTCCAATTCTAAATGCACTTTTCTTAATTTCTTTCCGAATTTGTGATTTATATATATATTAACGCACTGTACAGATAGCTTGCCCTTATCAGCGGGTTTATCGTTACATCCAGATTCGTTGGACGGAGGCTCAACTGTTTCAATATTAAAGACTATGTTAATCCAGCACAGATTTTTTTTTTTTTTTTAGTTATTTCTGTTTTCAGAACTTCCAAATTAACTTTATATCCTATTCAATCTAGGTTATCGGACAAATTCTAAATAATTTACTGGTATTACTCAGTACTACAGTAAGGTAATATTACGCTTAGTATCAAATACAATATCGGTTTCATTTGTAGAGCGCGTAGCAATCCGAGACTGAAATTGCTTATTAATCGCAATCAATGAGTGGTTATTTATAATTTAAAACCGAGAAGGAGTTTAATTGTAAACTCCTTTATGTGCCCTAATTAACTTATAAATGAAGAAATAGAAAGAGGGACTCATTTGGCATTCCGAAAGAGAAGCAACACTTTGAGTAGGGATATTACACTTAGTCTGAAAAGAAAGGTCTGTTCAAATTACCTTAACTTGTGGACGCAAAATATGGAATTTGTTGTTTTAAATCATATAAAACTTGAAAATAGCGAAGGGAAGAATTATGCATAATGCCAAGACAGAAGAAATTAAATCAACTCGCGAACGCTAATACTAGTGTCCAGAAGTGCAAACGAGCTGGATTACACAGTGACACAGAATCTCAAGAATTTCCAGGACTTAAAGAAATAAATAAAATTAAGTTTCTAACTTTTTAAATAACTAAATCACTCACTCTATGGCTTTTGGAACTCGCAAGTTTATCGCTGCAGTAACAAACGTTCACCATTGGATTCTATCCTGGGCAATATCAAGCTAGTTTTCATCACGAACACCTACTTCTCGAAGATCTCTTCTAATATTGTCCTCCCAACGACGTCTCGGTCTTTCCAATGGCCTCCTTCCATCCGGCCTTACAACCAGGATATAATATAATCTTCGTAAACCTTTTAAATACATTGTAGTAATATAAATTTTTAGTTAACATTTCCTATCGTATATTTATAATAGTGGACTAGATCTCTATTAAATCACGTAGGTTCATCACTGAATTGGACTAAATTTATAATGCAGACATTAGTTAGCTTTACTAAGTGGCTTCAATATTAAGGTTATTTGGTACTCAGTACTACCAACTCTTTCTTCTTGGATAAATGATAAAATGAATTTTATGGGCGGTAACAGCACTATGGCTTACGCCCGTCCCGATACGGGGAAGCCCCTTATCTTGGTCATGTCAAAATTTAGCTGTTAAACAAAATAATAAAAGAATATAAAAGATGAAGATGTAAAAGGTCTTCACAATCAGCCCACTGGTGTAAATGGCCAGAATAAAAACCAAGCCTGTAAATGGGCCTTTACAAATAAAACAAACTACACTATAAAACTTAATGGAAGCCTGTAAATGGGACTTCACAAGATAAAACTACACTATAAAAATTAACAGCAAAGGAGCATAATCATATAAAATAAACGGAAATCATAAAAATCTTCAAAAACAAGTAAAAGATTACCGTTTAAGTTTAGGTTTATACCTAGGTTTCCCTCTCCTTCCAACGAGATTAAAATCTATATCCATCAGGGGGTCCTCAACCATGTCGGAGGACAAAGATGAACTTGGTTGATGGAAAGTATCTACAGACTCGTCCTGAGCTAATTGTGCAGCCAAAACGTTCGTCAAAGTCTTAATGCTCGTAGCGAGAGGTGAAGTTCAAGCTAATTTGGAGACTTTATAGGGACTAAAAGTAGGCTTAACCCGTGGAGCTCTAGAGCTCTTCACAGGTGTTTTTTGTCCCTGACTCTCCGGCGGCATATTGCTAGAAGTCTCCGATTCTTTGGGCGGCTTCGGAGTGTCGTCATGCACAACAGACTCTGTTTGGGTTGATACGTTAACTGTCTGGGTACCAACCGAGACAGTTTAACTGCTATTTTGGCTACAACATGTGACAACGCACCAGAGGGAAGGGTGCGCTGAGACTCTTTTACGCGACGTTTTGCATCGCCAGCAGATATTTTCTCTATCACCATCAGCTCTCTAATACGTTTTTCTTTAAATACCGGACAGTCACGCGACCAGGCCGTGTGATCACCCTTGCAGTTAACACACTGAGGTTTCAGTGATGTGCAAGGATCCGCACCATGGCTACTGGTACCGCATATTGCACATACAGCAGAGGTCGCCTTACACGACGTGCTGGTGTGTCCATAGTGCTGGCATTTAAAACACCGGAGCGGACTCGGTATATAAGGACGGACAGGTAAGCAATAGAATGCTGCCTTCACGTCCTTGGGGAACTGTGGCATGGCAAACGTCAAAATTAGCAAGCTCGTGGGTTGCAGTTCGCCACTCTTTCGAGTTTTAATGCGTCTAACGTTGACTACACCTTGGCTGGCAAGTTCATTCTTAATCTCTTCTTCAGGGACATCTTGCAAGTCCCAACAAGATATTACGCCCTGACAAAAGTTCAGTTGACGGTGTGGTTCAACTTGAGCTTCGAATGGTCCTAAGGTTTGCAGTTTAAATAGATTAGTTGACTGCTTATTAGTTAACGTCTCCACGAGCAAGGTGCCGTTGCGAAGCTTTTTAACATGCTTAAGTTCACCTGCAACGTGATTCAGTTGTTTTTGTATAACGGAAGGGGATAACCCCTTCAAACCACCTGGATTGTCTGTTTCACTCTTTACTTTAATCACAAGATATCGTGTAATAGACGGTACGATACTTGTCTGTTCCTCTACTTCGATTTTCTCTTCTTTGTCACTGCTTGATGCATTAGCTGTATGCAATGCGCCTTCTTACTAACATCAGTGACGTTCTCTTCGCTCTCTCTCTTCTGTCTCTTTCGTTCTTTCTGCGAAGGCGACTTATTAGGATGTGGTGGAGCCATGATGAATGAAAACCGTAAATGCCCACACTTCTCCGTCTTCGTTCTGAGGAGCCAACGAGGCTGCCGGGTACTACCCTCATCACCCTTGTCAGCAAGCTGGAAATCGAGGCGAAGTCCAATGACTTGGCGTCGAAATCACTTGTACTCCCGACTGATGGATACTTGGGACACCCACTTCCCCGAGTGTTGGCGAGACCAAAGGTCCGAAGAGCTCCCCAATGGCGCACTTCCCAGTCTCAACGAGCTAGACCATCCAAGAATCTGCTGCTAAGAACTAGGCGCTATCCTCTTTCTTCTTGGAGAATTTTACTTTCCTTAACTTTGTTGGAAAATTATGATATTTTGTGGTTAACATAAAGAAGGGTAATTATGCGTCTTGCGATGAACAAGACTCACAATTTCCAATCAATAAGACATAAAGTAGATAAGTTTGAAATTTTAATTCAGTGCGAATATAGTATGGAAAATATAAGAATAACTTGGCGCTAGATGCGCTATGCAAATTGCTTGAAATTTTCTCAAAAACATTTACCAAGGTTTTGGGAAATTATATCAATAAGCGATAATGTAGCCATGGTTGATATTTTCTTTGAACAATAGTTATTTCTTTGAGTCTTTGCTAGCGATTGACATCAGAACGCTTTCACTATGTATAGGCGTATATGTTCATGTATATACACTTAACTATGTGTGCATGTACATTTAACTTGACTATATATATTTAACCATGATATTTCTATGAAATTCGCCATAAAACTTCAACGTAAGGACTGTAGAAAATTTAATAGTCTCTCTCATCTGTTTTCTCCTTACGACAAATTTCTGACAAATATTCAAACTTTTAGGAAAATCTGACTTTCATTTCAATTACAAGGAAATACTTCTTTTTAGAACACGGAAGTATTATGTCCTTCCAATCATTTGTATAAACGTTTAGGAAGTAAGGGGGCTTATATTATTTCAATTTCTGCGAAATCTTAGTCTGATAACAGGAGACTATGTGGCTTGATATTAAATAGTGTTCAACTAATATAAATCATCCTTATGAAATAAATGATTCCACATAGTCAAATTCTTAGTTTAACCAGGGCACTTATCGGACAAAATTATAACTTCCTACACGCTTTTTTGAACAACAAAAATGTATTTCAGAATGCAACTGACAATTTCGCCACCACCTCCTTCCACAAAAACAGGTATCCATTAATTCCACGGTCACGTATTCCAAAATTATATTCTTTTATAGAAAACAGGCTTCACTGATAGGTACGAGGTAGGCGCGTTTATCCTTTCATTAAGCCGTTGGTGTGCCATATGAACTGAGTGCAAATACTGCAAAAATACTTTAAAAGAAGGTTGAAGCTTTACCGGATTAGAACTCAGTGATACATAAACATGTCCAGGCGCGGATCCAGGATATGATCAAGGAAGGGGGGATGAACCATTGTCACTTTATCCAGTGTAAAGTAGGATTGAAGGCAATTTTATCCAATGTATATCTGGACGTCAATGGGGAAACTATAGCCCCCCTTGGATCCGCGCCTAACATGTCTGAACCATATCTGAGCTATTTTCTAAGTTCTCCTCCCATATATTCTGTATTATGACACGAACTCAAGTAATGAAGTTCACGATAGAAATATAGTTTGCAATTAAGAAGTGTAATCGGAGATATAGCGTGCTGAAAGTTATCTGCATCTCATTAAATGGTTCTATTAAGGAACAAAATTCTATTGTGATGCAAGGAGGTAATGGTTAGCTCCTGTGCTTCTGAACTGAAAAGTGCGTGGTTCAAAACTTCGTCGAACTTTATTTCTCCGTGAAGACTTTCTATTATTCATTAGGGTGGATTGAAATAACCTTTTTTTTATGTTTGAAAAATCTGTGTCCCGCATGTGAGGAAAAATTGTGGTTCGGTATCGTAATGACGAGGTTAAAATATGGAAGCTTTGTGTCAACTCCATGAGGATACGCATTTCGCCCAAAGTATGCAAAATTGAAAAAACAAACTTTTTTCTACTTATCATAAAGGAAAACAGTTTTTTTTTTTGCTGTTACTAGGACGCAGCGAAAGCTCATTAGTACACAGATGAACACATTTGATCTGTCCAACCATCCTGGATACCCTATTCTTGCCTAGATCAAGGCTATAAATCGGCCTATTGTGCTCAAAAGAGTTCTTTTACGACGATGGGCGAGGAGAGTTCGGCTACCTAAGATGGCTAGCGACTTCTTTCTTATTGGTATACTTCCTCTTTATATTTTATTGTTTTACGTTTTGAAGCTCTTAGTTTCTTCTCAAGCTACCCAGCACTCACCACATGGGCTGCAACTCGAGTACTACCCATTCCGTCCAATCTCTACAGGAACAGGCTTTCAGTCTATGCGAATCTAATAATACTAGGAGTCCTGTCAGAAGAGTACAGTTATTCGAAATAGTTTTGGTCCTACTATCCTGGGGTAGCGAGTTGAAGCTTAGTTATCTTGAATTGAAATCATTTTAGAAAATGTGGAATTCTTCATACCATTGGTATTACTGCAAAGTGTTTCTATGTAATTGTACTTCTAAATACAAAACCAAACCTTGTATATGAAGCAATCATGTAAAATCTGTACTTTTAGTACAGTTTGGACACACTTGAAGCAAAACTGTTCATGAACCTGCCGGATCTCAGTGACTACTATTTACAGAACATGGAGATTGAACAACAAGGAAATAGTGAAGAGAGAAGCGAAAAAGCTAGGTGGACTCCATCGCGATTCCCAAGCAAGCCAACAGAGGTGAACTGGTTCCTCTTGGCCAAATTATAGCTTGAGAGGTGACCTGGAAGAGTACTTCAGAATACTACGCAATACAAACGGCACTTTGCCCAGCACTATAAGTCAGGAGAGGAATACAAGATAGAAGACACAAGGGGCGTATCCAAGTGGACACTCGCAAATGAAAAATGTATGCAGTGCATTTTATAGAGTAATTAATGTAACGTAAATATTAGTAAAGAAACTCTTGCTTTTGCAGAAGGAAGAATATATACGCCTTGAAAAAGTGATAGTAGAAACAATTTATTTCGTAAACTCCAAACAATAATGATTTTTATGCTCGCGAAGTGTAAAAAATATTATAAAGGCATTAGACCGGAATCAATATTTAAAAAAAAAAACTGTGCATCCCGTATAAAGAAAAATAGTAATAAAACTTGATTTTGCATAACCCAGCTTCGGTCGCTCGAGAATATGTAAGTGAATTGTGTGAAGCGTTGAAAACTTTTCGAGTACATATCATTATTGTTTGGAGTTCAGACAGAAAATTGTGTGTGTCCTACTCTCACTTTTTCAAGGCGTATAACTACTTCCTTTCTGCAAAAAGCAAGGGTTTCTTTACCGATATTTAGTTTAACTACCCTATAAAAAATACACTGCATATATTTTTCATTTTCGAGTGCCCACTCAGATACTTCCCTTGTTGATGAGACTCCAGAAACCTGACTTGAATTTGTTTGTACATCAAAGCACCAGCCAAGTTCTCCAAGCCAATAGCCAATTTGGTTGAGTTGAACAAGGCACAGAACTGGTGGGCGTGGATGCCACAAGACCCACCGCTAATCCCACATAAGAGACCGAAGAACTTGGAACAGTACCTAACACAAGCAGCCTTCACACAAGATAACTGACGATGTAGAATATTTAATCATGAAAAGCCAACGAAGTGGAATTGTCTTAACAGTATTCCAAAACTAAATGTCTTTGCAAAACTGTGTGAATCTATTTTGTATCAACGCATCTATAATAATGTCAGACCGATCATCACGGAATTTCAACATGGCTTTGTTAAAGAAAGCTCTACAGTAACTAATCTTACCCTAATAACAGATTTAATTGCTCGTACACGTGACAGAAAAAGTCAAGTTGATGCCATTTATACAGACTTCTCTAAGGCATTTGATAAGATCAATCATGGAATTCTATTACAAAAATTAAGTCAGTTGAATTTTATTTCGCAACTAATCACACTTTTCTTATCATACTTAGAAAACAAAACAAGTGGTCATCTGTAAGGGGTATAAAGCTACTGAATATACTCAATTATCAGGAGTACCACAGGGTTCAAATCTGGGTCCCTTGCTTTTCATTTGATTTATAAATGATCTGCCAGATTATATTAAGAACTCCAATAAACTGCTCTTTGCGGATGATCTTAAACTTGATTTATCAATTTGTAAAGTGACGTGAATTACGCAACGTAGGATGTGTAAAAACACGTGCTATAGTAGTATGCGTAAAAACACGTGTTATGTGTTTAAAAACAAATAGTGAAAAACGGAGGAAGCCGACAACAGCAACCAAAACAACCGACGATGCAGACGGCATCTAAAAGTGCGGATTCAGAGTTCCTGGGACAAATGCTCTGGTATAAAAAGCGTCGGGCCATTAGAAGCGGCACTATTCTGCTACAAAGACAGTCAACTCTCTTCCCCCACCTTGGTCGTACAGCTATGGACAAAAGTTTTGTCGCATGTCTATAGCTGATATTTATTTTCCAAAAAAATATATATATTACAACTTCTGTAACGGGATGCTTCGGTTGCTAGGTAACTGTGTGAACTGTTAGTTAATGACATATCGTCGATGTGGAAGGAAGGAAGACTCTGCACCATGTTCCAAAGCAGAGAGACATCTTCATGGAGAAAGGACGTCAGGCTGAAGTGAACTCCTCTTATGGGACAACGTGGAAGCTGGAAGAAAATAACTTGTCGTTGGAGGACCGAGTGAACGAAACTTTATAGGCCGAGAACGATCCAGAAATTGGAAAGAAATGACTGACCAGGAGAAGATAAATCCTCAAAGCCTGTATATGGGCACATCGCTTGATAATTTACAAATGATGTGTGTTGAGTTAGGGCCACGTCAACCAGGAGGGATGCTTAAAACGATGCCAGGATTGTTTTGGCAGGCCGAAGAATATAGAGGTAGAGGCGATGAAGAACAAAGTTATCAACATGCACGGCAGTGCATGAGCCAAGTTCTTCACGTCAGAAAACGTCAGCACTGCCAGAAGCATGTTATACAGGAACAAGAGTTTATGGTAAAATCGACGATTTGGGGGCCCCGTAAGAAAAAAGATGTTAAAGATAGGAATATGAGCTTTTGCCGTTAAGGAGATATGGTAAATATGTGCAGATGTGCAAAATTTCATATTCGTATCTCAAACTATGTTCTAGTTGTGGACCCCTGAAATTGCACATTTTAGACTGACTGACTGACTCACTCACTCACTGACTCACTCACTCATCATATTGTTTAGGGTGTTCGGAGTAAGGTAGAAATATGAAATTTAATATGAAGGTAGAGGATGATAAGTAGATAAAGGAAAAATTCCGACATTTTGAAAAGGTCGCCATCTTGGATTCAAAATGGCCGCCAAACCTAAAATTTCAAAGAATACACAGCCTAAACGACTAAAGATAGAACAGTGGAATTTGGTATGAAACTACATCATTGATAGCAAATTAAGAAAACTTTTTTAAAAATTTGAAAAAGTCGCCATGTTGAATTCTAAATGGCCGCCAACCCTAAAATTTTAAAGAAGACACAGCCTAAACGGCTGCCGCTAGAATAATGAAATTTAGTTTGACAGTACAACATTATTAGTAGATTATAAAAATATTATAAAATATCTCTAAAGACGCCATCTTGGATCCAAAATGGCGGGCGTCA
>JAGDQP010002620.1:89748-102406 GCA_022664845.1 Lepisma saccharinum | reverse complement strand
ACTGGTTTCTACCCGAAATACGAATCTTACAACAGTTTAATTGATAATTTTACATTTCAGAAACTCGAACAAAGACGAGCATTAAACGACTTACTTTTCTTGTACAGACTTTTGCACAATAAAATAGACTGTACCGAATTAATTGCAAAAATAATTATTAAGGTCCCGTCCCTTAGAACGCGCGAGGGAAATAGTGGCCTATTCTACTGCAGAAAAGTTCGTACAAATGTATTAAATGTGTCACCTACATGGAGAACTAGTTCTACTTATAATGCAATAGGTAAGAATTGTACAAATTTGGACACATTTGGAAATTCGGAAGAACTGTACAAAAGATTAATACAGAATATATTGTAAAATAAAAAGAAAAAGAAAGTCTTTGGACAAGAAAAATAAAGAAAAAGGGTATAGATGTTCTATTATTTGTGTCATTAAACGTAACAATTATTGTAGACGCTATAAATAGGCATTAAGGCCTGTTGTGTCGATGAAATAAATAAATAAATAGATCCTGGCTACCGATATAAATCTGTTCAGTCCTAGTATGAGTCTGATAGCTCGATACTGTACTCTTTTAAGCCTGTTGGTATGACAGTTTGCGGATAAAGCCGGGGATGGAGCTGCATATGTTATGATAGACCTGACGAGCATTTTGTATAGTGTGAGTTTACTTTGCATGTTTAGTGCGAGGGATTTAAAGTGTCCAGCGAGTTGAAACAAACGCCCGTGTGCCTTACTCGCTTGGATTCGCGTATGTTTAGAAAAAGTTAATGATCCGTCTAAAGTTACACTTAAGTATTTAACCTGCTTGACCCAAACTATTTTCGTACGATTTAGTACTTTAATATTTATCCAGATTACAGCGTCTTTTAGGGAACTGAATCGCCTCTTATTTATTCGCGTTAACTTTTATCTTCCATGTCTTAAGCCTAAGAATATTAAGATATTCCTGATATATTTAGCTACTTGGTTAGGTGAAAACGAGGATGAATAAATTATCGTATCGTCCGCGTACATTGATATTTAGGCTTTAGGGCATCTAGGGATGTAAATTACATAGAGAAAAAATAGGATTGGGCCTATTAGGGATCCCTGTGGGACTTCTGCTTTTATTTCTCTATTGGAGGAATTTTTATTTGTGCCAGATGTTGAAAGTTCGATCCTTCAGGTACGAACGGACAAGGTGTATAATGTAGGATGAGATTTTGGTCTGGATCATTTTGTACTTGATACCGAGGTAGCAGCATCTGACAAAAGCTTTCTCCACGACCGGTTATCTGTTTTTAATTAAACTTTTCCGTAATAAATTCAATGAATCTTACCAATTGGTGGGTTGTTGACTGCTTGGGTCTGAAACCAAACTGCTCTGTTGTATTTACATTACTTTCGGACAAGTGATTTTTCAACTTCTATACGCAACACTTTCAGGTAACCTGGCCATATAATAGTGTTAAGGAGACTGATAGAACTATGATTTTGAAGGAATTGACTTTATTCGAGAACAGTTACTTTAAATACCTTCAAGTTGATTTGGTTAAAACGGAAGTTTAGATATCAATTTTATTTTGTATAGTCTTTGCCTGCAGAATATGTTCTCCAAGTTTCTACTTAATTTAGGCACACACTTTTAAAGAACGAAATTAAAAAAGTAATTTTATACAATTGTACTTTAGAACTTTACTGTTTTTCTTGGATAAACAATAAATACAAACCAATACTGTATACGGTAAAGGTGTTTAACCCATAATTGATTTTACTTACCACATTTGTTTATTTTATTTTGATGTTATCACTTTTAAAGAAGTTCCCTCCTGAATTTAATGTCACTATTGGATGCAAAGCTGGAAGTTATCTTCTAAAAGGCTCTTAGAGGCTTTAGTGTTTCTGTTTTGACTTCTTCAACCAACGTGGAATGGATACACTAAAACAAATATTTGATTTTCGGGAACGATTACAAAGATCAGGCAAGTAAGATGAACATTGAATCATATTAATATTTTTCTGACCTGAATCTGCTTCATAGGCAGGGCCAGTGCGTTGTCTTCGTACAAGATCCATCTTTTTAGCGCACTCTGGTGAATACCGTGATATAATATTGTTTATTAACTATCTGTCCAGGGGGAACCTATTCAAACATTACAACAGAATGGACATAAAATCAAAACCACAAACAGCAATGCCTCGAATTTTGAACGGTTCATGCATGCTTATTTCCGGTCTTGGAGATTCATGGTACTACCACTGCACTGATTGGCATTTATGAATTATACATGAAAATTTGTTGGGGCCACGGTGGCTCAATTAGTAGAGCGCTCACCTCTGGTGCTAGGGATCCTAGGATCGATCCCTGCTCATGCCATGTGGGCTTTGTGGTGGAGGATCCCGTTTCCTCCCGCTTTCTTCATTCTACCAATTTATCCCATCATCATCCATCCGGACAGAGCCAAAGTTGCCTAAAGGCCTTAAAACTGATTTCAATGAAAATTTGTTAAGTCAAAAAATAATCACTGAAATCAATAGTTCTGGATTGTTCACTGCCTTTTAACATATGCATGTACAGCTTCTTACGGAAGTGCTCTTGGTATGACAGCATTTTCTGAACAATTACTGTACAGATCTTCCAAATGTTTAGTTCTTCTCTAAGGATTTGCTGAACCCTTTTCCTCTGCAAGTTAAGCAAATCAACCAGAAGAAGAAATTAAGAATATCAAGAAATCTTATTAAAGGACATTTTGCGCAAGGGTCTATTTAAAATTGAGGTACCGTAGTCACCTGGATGGTTACATTTATACAAATAATATTTTCTATAAAGTCTAAAAGAGATAGGAGAGACGTCAGTGTATGTATACATACCGGTAAATAGTCGGGAAAAACGGTTTATCCAACATTTAATAATGGTTGAAAGCTGATTTAAATGAACATTTAAAATATACGTTAGTTTCAACGTCAAAAGGGGACAGTAAAAAAACGTATTTTTAAAACGTTAATAACCCGTTCATTTAACGGTGAAATATAGTTGAAAAAGTAAAAGAAATTACCATTAACACACTAATAAACATTTTTAAACATGTGGACATCTGAACAATTATGTGATCAGCGGTGAAATTTCGTTCTGAAACGTTGAAAATATTTGTTACGTTTCTAAAAGACTATACTACAGTAATGTTTGTATGTCTTAGAAAGACGCACATGAAGCGAAATCTATGGGATAATTGAAAAGGAAAGTTGAAAACATGTCACATTAATACTCTATGAACGAAACCAAATGATCGTTGAAATATAGTTTAAAATCCAATCTGTTTTCAACATGCATATGAGAACATGATAAATGTAGTTAATTTCATTCTATTCCCTCCTAATTACAATTTTAATGTAATTAACTTAGAAAGACCCATATGAAGCGTAATCTATGGTATAGTTCAATATAACAGTTAACAATACGTCACATTAACGTTTGTAATGACCGACGCCAACGGGCGGTCATTGCATATCTTTCCTATTTTTCCTTTCGTTATAAGTTTACAGTTGTTGCCTTTATTTCCTCTTTAGTTCTTATTGTCGTATCTAGTTCCGCTCAGGAAATCATCTATTTCCTGTCTAGAACGTTACTTCTTTTAGAAAGTTCAAAGTCGGAGACTATATTTTACTATTTGAGCATCTTCACATTGTCGAGATGTTTTGTTCAGACACATAGAAAGAGATATTGCCTATCAGTATGCTTTGAGTAACTGAATTAGAAATTTCAGCATCGTAATTAGAACCGAATATTTTTGCAGTTATTTTTCGTTGCTGATATAGAAATGTTTGTTTACTGAAACTTTTATAGTTAGCCATTGCTGCCAGTCTGGATATCTGAGCTCTTCTTCGGTTTTTGTTTCACCGTTTTTCCACTACTATACGAAACAAAGCTAAATTAAACCAACCAAACCTAATACATATGTGATCAAGTTTAGAAAGCCTGTTTCTGCATACTATTCTTCTTAATTTCGATAGATAACCCGACATATGAAATTTAAGTTGTAAGCTCGGTACAAGTTGTGTTTATCGTGTACAGATAGCTCCTTGTACGTTAGGATATCTCGTACAGGCTTGCGAATAGATTGTATGTATGTAATATTTTGGAAATGATTTATTTAGGTAATCTGACTGAATGTTCAGAAATATTGTAAGAAATATTTAGTAATGCTACGGAATATGTATTGAAGTCTGTAATGTCGCATAAACCAAAGTTTCGGTTCTTTTGTTAGAAATTACACGTTGAAATTTTCTTTTATAAATGGAAATACTATAAAATTTTGAAATGCTATCAACTCTGTTTTGGACTTCGTTTTGACGTTGAGCGTTTATGTAAACATTTTGTTCGTTTCATAACCTATACATTTTTGAAAAAGAAAAAACCATAAAATTTTACTGGGTGATTTGATATAGAATGTTGTTTTGGGAAAGTTTTTTTTTTTTTTTTTTTTTTTTTTTTTTTTTTTTTTTTTTACTATTTCAGTTGTAATTTTTACGATTTCAGTTGTAATATTCTCAAAACATGAATTTTGTTGATTTTTAAGTAAGACGTTTTCCTACAGAGGAAGTAAAATTTTGTTTTACCAGTATCTGATGTGTAAACTTTTATTTGAACAGTAGTTAGTACACCAAGATATTATTTAATTTCTGCTTATTGGTGCTACTGTGTTGGGGAGGTATTCAACCTCTCTCGGTAATAGTCCACTTTCCTGGTGCATCTGAAGTGAGTTTCGAAATGATTTTAGTTTGATATTTCGTTCTTGCGATTAGCGTAACGTGTAAAGATAGTCAATAGCTGAAGATTCTCTATCAAAATTCTTATATCATGTGTTAACTCGCGCTGGGTCGATAGAGCCTCGTACTATGTTAGTGGCTAACGTTCGAGGGTCTGACCATCGGGTTCTCGGGTAGGCGGTTGAAGTAAGTGTGGATCAGACTTACGCTGAACGAGATTAGTTGCTTAGTCGCTGTACGAGATTAGAACGAGATTAGGAATTATATTGCAGTTCTGGTTCTGGAGTGTGCACAGACACACTGCCTCGTGACTTATTCTACAGTGCCGATGTACGTTGTAACGCCACCGTGAGTACCCTATTCTATATTTTAATTACTCCGGCTAAGGTGTGGGATTTGGTATTTAACCTGAAAACCTATTTAAGATTAGTTTGGAAAACGATAACCCAGAACAAGATCATGTGTATGTGTATGTAATGGAGCCGCTCGATCTTATGAGGTGCTTCTGCGTATGTAAGGGATTATGTATACAATAGGAAGAAAACAAAATTAATACAAGTAACCTTTTATTAGTTAGGCCACCTATCTGAACATGTGCTAACTGTTCTGGCCACAGCCCAAGAATGAACGAATTACATAGCATTACAACGACTTATATATCCCTCTCTTGAGGGTGTGGTGAGGTTTCCGCTCATGCAAAATAGTTCCAATTGTACAAGTTTATAATTACAAGAAATATTTAAAATAATAATTGTACTTAAAACAATTAAGTTATTTATTTTATTTTATAAAATCAAAATATTCTTTATTTATTGTCTTTTCGGTTATAAATAGTTTTAGCGGTAATGTCTAATAATATCCATACGCTAAGTAAAATGTCCAGCACATACGCACACATGTAATTCTAAAATCATATTGCCGATAGTAAATATTTAATTCAAAACTTTTGAATGTAATAGAATTGAGTACACCAAAGCTTTATGCATTGAGCAATGTTCTGCATCAAAAGTGTGCAAATTGCCATTTGGATCATCATGCAACTAGTAACAATATTATCCAGAAAATCCAAAGAATGAATATATATAATTAATTTCGTGGGGACACAAGTGACGAATATTTATATAATGCAATGCGCATCTCGCAGGATGCGAGTGACGCCACAACATAATTCCGGTTACCAGTGTTCGATTTGTTATAATTTACGAAAAACATATACTACAACTGGTAGTTGCTGGTAACATACTATCTGTTTGGGTAGAAAAACAAAGATTTTATCCCTGGTTGGGATGATATTTGGGATCAACAACTGGGGATGAAATTCTCTGGCAGCAGGGAAAATTCCCGGCATCTTCCCTGGCAAATCAAGCACAGCCAGTTACTGTCCAGGGACGGGATAGATATGGTCCTCAGACGCCTGGTGAATATTAGCTCTTATTTGCGTTTTTCTTTTCGCGTTTTATTGAATGTGAGTTAGGTGTAAGCGAAGTGAGTGGTAAAGAATAAGGTGGATAGTGCTTAATGTTAGCCGAACTGCTTGATAACTTGATGGGGGTACCTTTCAAGTTATCTCTGATACTATAACTCTGTTATGGTAGCTCACTAAGATGGCGTTTTTAATTATTCTGAACTTTCTCTATGCTTCTGCAATTGTGTTTCAATGCATTTTATCTTAAAGTTTTCTTCCAACCTCTTTCTGCATAGCTTTTATGAGCCCTGACTCTGGGGATGCAGAATTGGGATGATGTTAAATTTGGTTTTAAATACGATTCTTTTCCTTTGAAGCAAGTGAATATCTACGTTGGATGTGAGTTCTGACCATGCTTGAGCAGGTGTAGTGGTTTAACTTTTTAATTTTCCTGCATGTTCGTCTTGACTGAGCCTCCTCCCCTTCTTTTTTTCTTGTCTTTTCCTAGTGTTTCAGCCTTCTGGTGTCACCAACTTTCTCCGTTCTGGCACTTCTTTCCGCCGCTTCTCTCATGTGTATTTGTATGCTACGGCTAGCTATAAACAAGTTTATATACAGTCTTCCTATGGAAGCAGGGAAGTGATGGATAGGTACTCGCCTTTGCTTCTTCTTCAATTCACGGATATAATTTTATAAGTTTTATGCCTTCATCTAGGGCTGGAAGGCGTTTTCTCCAGGGAAGGTATGATCCAAATTTTAGTGTGTGTGTTCTGCCCAATGAAGCTATGTCTTTCTCGTCCTATCAACGAAATCAAATTTTTGTTGAAATGTAGTGACGTCCTGGAGGCTTTAATATATGTTTGTGTGTGGTAAATCTTGAACTTGTGAACCAAGTGGGTACAATAGGTGGTATTCGCGAAGTGCCACTTACCTTAAATTCCGCCAGATTTCCAATAGAGCAGATATAAAGGGGGCAATTAGCGCATAATATGGGGGCAATGAGCGTGCTCATTAGTAGAGCATTGTACTATTCTCAAGGTACATTTGCTATAATTATCTAGTTTCTAGGAAAATCATTTATATTTATTTTGGAAGGAAACTCGGGATATAAACTGTGAATGAACGTATTTAAATTTTCTAAATTTACATGATAAAATGAGTGAGATTTCGGACAACGAACGCAAAATCCTTAATTCTAACCTATTGATTCACTGAGTAATTTATGACAACAAATCCACTAATAAACATATAGTCAATAACAAGCAAATAAACTGTTTCCAACTTACCTAACATACATTTGGTAGGAGACAGTCAGATAACAGATGGAATAGTCTGTGTTTAGATGTAATACATAATGTTCTTATGCAGAGCTGGGCGTAGTCACTAAAAGTACATGATGATTGAAGTTCTATATTGGATAGCAAAGTACGTCAGAGCTGAGTTCGGTCGACATCACCAAGTCTATTGTCACTAACAGTGAACGAGCAGTAGGAGTGGTAATGAATGAACGATCGATTCGTAGCAAAGTATCAAATGTCTGGCTTTTATACCAAACTCGATTTCGGTGTTCCAATCACAGTTCACTTCTCAGTGAGCTGTGTCCTCACAGAGCACCAATCACAATTGAGTCGAACTTTGTTTTTTCTGTGGTTTCTCGTATTTCGTCCAGCTAAGCAAGGTGAACTTTAGATTGTTGTGTTCAGATGACCTTTGTAATACTAGCCTAAGCTGAACGTCGGCTTGCTACGTAAACTTTTACTTTGACTAAAGAATGTGTAATTCGTAACATTCCGTTCTGTCTATGAAATATGATATTTATCTTCATCTGTCTCCTTATTTCATGAATAAATTTCTAAATACAAATAATGTTGGAACTGAACTACCTTTAAACTAACAATCATACAATATCATTTAATACATGATTTTCCTGGTTCTTGGTTCGTGCAATGTTCCTTAAAATTAAAAACATATTTATTTTTTATTACATATTTACAGAATTATAATTTTACGAGTAATAGACTTCACGACAATAGATTGAACGCGTTCTTTTAACATGCAAAATAGAACCCAAAATAAAAGTTAATGGCACTCAATTAGCTTTCAATCCCATAAAACGAAATCTAAACCACGGTTGAAAATAACAATCTTAAATTCAATTCTTTGATGAAACGATATAAGTCTTTGTTGAAAAATGATTTAAAATTATGTTTACTTTTTTCAACCGACAACGGTTATTCAGCGAAATAAACCAAAAGTCAATGTTACAAACACGTTTTTGTGCTACAGGGGTTGTGTAAGAGATATATCGAAAATTGAAATTTCGGACATCGCTCAACTATAGAAGTCTGATATCTGGCATCCAAATTACTTTAAAAATTGTATTGCTATTCATTTATATAGCGTTCTTTCAAATAAGCCACCATGCGAATTATTTGTAATCCAAATGGTCAGGATAGCCGACATCTTGATAATCCGAATATCTCGGATATTTAATCGGATATATTATAATGTTATCCGGATATTTAATCGAAATAATTCCGAAAGATGTCTAAATTATTCAATCTGGTTAATTTAGTGACCCATCGTGGAACTTGAGGATATCCGTGAGTTTAATTATCTGCTTCCGGAAGTAGATAACGGATAATCTATCATCCTGATATAATATATAGTATAATTACAGTAATTATATACATAAGTGTATTTGTCATTTTTGGTCTTGAAATGTGTCTAATTATATTCAAAGTGATTCACAATGGCAAAAATAAGCTGATATAATAGATAATACCCCTATTGAATGTAATATGTAAATACTCATTGATTTTCTTTTATCTCCTTAAAGTACATTTATTGTGCTTTCTAATAATTAGACATTTTAAAAAATATTCCCTTGGTCAGACAACTATAGAAAGCCTTGGCACTGTTTAGAAAATCCATTGCGATTGTTTTAGGTGGATATCTTATTCATTAGGAATTAGTTGACGTCATTTTAGGTACCATTTTCGAAATCGTAATAAAATTTCAATAAACATGCTTAATTTGAAAATTTTAAAGCCAGTAGTAGTCGTGCAATACTTAATTAAAGTAAATAATGTAGTTCCGTTGCTTTACAGCGATATAAGAAAGTTGAAATTGCAATAATTTTAAAATAGCATCAAGACAGATCCAGAATAAATATGGGAGAAATAAAAAACATCCGGTTCTTATATTTGTCAATAGATGCCACATACTATTTTTAATCGAAATGTGAGATAGTGTTGTAGACCTCTATATTTCTGCTTGTTGATTTGGCATGGAATGATCCTATTTGACATTTAAAACTTAGTATTGAGTTGATTACTATTAAAATTTTGCAGGAATATTAACGCTCTGCTTCAGAAAGTTTTACCGTTGTGCCAATATTATTGTGTCAATTTTTTCAATTTGAATTTTCTTTAAGGCCTTTAGGTAACATTGGATCAGACCGATGTGTCATTGTCAAGTAAACATGATATTCCATTGTAATCTTAGTTAGGAACAAAAGATAATTTATTCTAACAACTACAGAATATGTGCTATTTTACCTTCAAGCCAAGATCCAATTCTTTCAAAGATCTCTTCATTTCTCCAGTTAATATATTCATTCTCTCACATTCCTGAAAAGCTACAATAACATACGGAGTTCTTTCTTCTACTTTTGCCATTATTTCAAACATGTTAAATTCATCTGGAAGCTTTTCAACCAACTCATCTAAAATTTGTTTTACCTAAAATATAAAAGATAACCAATATTTGCGATAATATTTGCAATAAATAACCAAAACGTGTTTACATCACTAAACTTATGTGATTGAATAGCAGCAATATTTTTATAAAGTATCAAGAAAGTTACCTTTTCTGTCTAATTCCATTAACAACAACATTCTTTGAAGTTACGTAGTTGCAGTACCAAAACATATATTTCTGTAATCTTCTGGAGTGAAAAATTAAACTTTCAAATTTATTTAATGGTTAAAAATTATAATTTCAATTTTAACCTAAGTGTACGAATAGTATACACAGAAATTTGAACAAATGCAGAGCATAATATAGTAAATGCAGTTCATATCTATCTTACATCATAGAAAATTATGAAATGCGATTATTCTCGTGGAAATTCAGAGTAAAAATAATAGTTCTTTGAAACTTTTCGAAATATCATGAAATCTTCCACGTGAAAATAACATGAGATTTTCTAAATAATTTCGAAGAAACTAGACTCATATTTTTACGCCTATGTGTAAAACTAAATCACTTCTAAGATTTTCTTCATACAATAAATCCAATAATAACTCGATTGTAGTTTAGTCCACTTTTCTTTTCGTTTTCTTTTCTATCATTAATTTATAGATTGATTATTATTGTGTGTGTGTTTTTTTTATTATTATTAAAACTTTTAATTACAGTGTATTGATGGTTGAGTGTAAGAAAAGGCCGTGATGGCCTGAACTTTTCCATCTAAAACAAGACGAAATAAATAAATAAAATTATTGGAGCATAAAATTTTGTTCAATAACATATAGTTTTCTTATTTTAATAAGTTTATTACATATTGTATAGCTTATGTTTGTCTGTTTTTTCAATATATTATTGTTTAATTTCTCTGAATCTTAGAGAACCTTTTAATAATGGACTGAAAATGACAGAAACATGTTGAGTAAGTAACCCATAGTAATACATGCACATGAGTCGTCCCACACTGACTCTGTGCCACACCACATAGGTTCCATGTAGAGTTGAGCACTGTTAACGTGAAATCGAGGGTAATATGCCTTGTTTCTGCCCTTTACAGCAAAAAATGAAGACTTATATTTTGTTTTCTTTCTTTCATGTAAAAACGAGACAAATTCGTGTAAGAGAAACTACATACTATTATGATTTTGTGAACGGAAATAATAATTAAGTAGTGATTTCGCTATGAACTATGTTAAAAGTAGGATTACATTCTCTTTACACCACCTAACACTTGTATACATAGGGCGTCTCATACTGGTAGTGGTTTCTAACGACTTGAAGCAAATTTTGTTGAATTGCATTATAGAAAAGCCTTAGAAAAACTTTTAAGTCACTTTCAAATCAGATTTAAATGAAGTTACAAAGGCATCAGAGCTAAATTTTGAAAACCAAAAGTGTTACTTATACCAAAACTGTTTCAACAACTTTGCCTTGTAAGCTTTTGGCTCTAGGCTGAATAGCAGTAGTGATAGAAGGCGGAGACTGGGACAGAGGTCATTATAGTATTATACCGTTTAATGGAATTTTTGAGGATGAATCCATCTCAAAGGTCCACTGCAGTGTTGCCAATTCAATAATTTTATCACTAAAATATTCATAGCTATTAAATATTTAGTTTCTTATATATAGAGTTTTAGATACATGCTTTAGCGACAAAACACGAAGCGAGACATGGAAGAATATTCTTTAAATTATTATTTTTTATTTTTTAGATTTGGCAACACTGATTTAGAAATGTGACCATGTGATTGGAAGTGATTATATGATTTCTTCACACTCACAGCCATGTACAGATCATTGATAGCTGCGCTACACTGCGAATTCGGAATGTCCAGGTCCCCAGACAAATTTTCAACTTCTCGACAGGCTTTCCCGGCCCGTTCCGGGATGATACCTCACATTCTAAGACAGGATTCTTTCTATTTTAGTTTAGCATCATAGTGAACAGACTCTACACTCACAAGCACACTTACTTGTATAGTGGCATGTTACCACATTTTCGTATAGAGACTTTACTTCTGTAACTCACTGATTCAAAAAGAAAGCACACTAATTCGCATAGAGACACGCCACCTATCTTCACTTCTACCATTAAAAAAAAAATATTTGTTAATATTTTTTTCTTTGCACTGAATGTAAAGAAGTTAGGACAATAAATTTCAATAAGGACAGTAGAGCGCAATCCATAGTGCTGTTATCGCTCATAAAATTTATTTTAACTTATTAGTAAGTTTCATCTCCTAAAAACTGCAATTCCGAAAGTCTCTCTGAGGATTGAAACAATAAAAATTTCTAACATATAAAACAGAAAGTGCTCCTGAAATAGTTCAAAGTTAATTTATTTAATTTATTCTTCGAGAAGTAGGTGTTTGTGATGAAAACTGTCTTAGTATTGCTCAAAATAGAATCCAATAACAAATGTTTGTTACTGCGGCGATGAACTAGGTCTGGAGAATTATCGTTATAAACTTGCTCAGCTGTGTAGAACTGCAGCGAGAAACTTGCTAGTTTTTTAAGCCATGGACTATTTAATTTTTCATATTAAAATTATCAACAACAGCTATTTATATAAATGAAAACTAAAAAAATCTTCGAAGGCTTCTGGGAATTTTTCGTGTTTTATATTTTGCTATATAAAATTGCAAGGTACTAGTTTTGTTTGCAACATTATAATAGTAAATGAAATTCACAAGGTTATAGTTTCATTAAAAAAAAATTGGTATCACCTTTTGAGCTATAACATGCAATATATAC
>JAGDQP010002620.1:74403-89738 GCA_022664845.1 Lepisma saccharinum | reverse complement strand
CATACGCTTCTTTGGGCGTTCTCCACACATAAACACGGCCCGTGGTTTGGAATAGGGTGAATGGTGACTCATCCGACCATACCACACGTTTCCAGTCGTCAACGGTCCAAGTTGCATAGTCGTGGCACCATTTGCGGCGTGCTAAAGCGTTCTGGTCCCTGATGAGAGGTTTGGCCCGTGCAACACGACCCCGTAAGTTCATGTCATGTAATTCGCGGCGGACTGTGATTGTCGAAACAGGTTGGGGGAGGTGCTGATTGAGTTCCTCCGTCACTTGCGCCGCAGTGGCACGACGGGTCCGCGTGACAATGCGCTTTAATACCCGGCGTGCCCTGTCACTGATGCTTTTCTTCCGCCCACTGTTCCGCTTTCCGGATGTGGTTTTCCCGTGTGTTGTGTAGGCCGTCATCACCTTCGACACTGTCCCTGGCGACACACCTAACACACTAGCCACTGCCGTCACATTCACTCCACATAACCGCGCACCAACAATTTGCCCTCTTTGAAACTCTGAGAGGTCTCCCATTTTACACTACCTCCGTCTGCTGCAGCCACTGCACACTCCTGTTCCACGACGCCTGACGTAGTATGGAGACCGACCTAACACACCACCACCAGCAGTCCGGCACTGCGGTCGCCACGACACCACTGCCAACCCATACATCTGACGTGTTGCCAACTACAGGTGTTTCCATTATTCTGATAAGCATCTGTATATATATATAACACAAAGGAAAGCCGGGAGGACAATTTAAGGTACAATTATGATAAGGAAAAAGGAATTACTTACAACTTGTTGTTCTATAGGTGAACATACGCACACACTACATATGTAAGTACAGGAATCTTGAATATTTCTGTGATTTCACCTTCTTCATGCTCGAAGAGTAACAGACACATACGTGAGTAGAATAAAGACTAAGACGACAGTAGAGCCACGTAGGACTTGTTTGACCTTGGTTAGTTTAATATGGATCCTGCACTCTCATTTCCACGTTCTACAAACAAATTCTACACTCTCATTTCCACATCCTCCAATCTGACCCAGACACAAGATCAGTATTCCCCACCAAACCGATATTAGTTTTTCAGCATCCCCCTAACCTTAGAAACACCTTGGTAAATATGAATCCTTCCTCGCCACCACCACAAACCGGCGCTCATACATGAAAGAGACCTAGATGTAGGACCTGCTCCATTTTCATCACTTCTCCCACGGTCACTATCAATACTGCTAGTGGCCGGTACACCCTAAATCCCAAGAGTGCATGCCACACCACTAAAGTTCTGTGATACCTTTTATGTGGGGGAAACAGGTGGTGCTCTCCATATTCGTATTAATAACCATCGTCACTTCTGTACTATCAACAACCCGGATGCCCCAGTCTCCTTACACACCGAGTCTCACGGCACCAATTTTGATCTATCTTTCCTGGTTGCCATAATTCATATTTTACCTCCTACGACCAGTACCTTAACACGCCGTCTGTGGGAAGGCGCCTATATTCATTGTTTAAGCGCGAAAATGTATCCTGGCCTTAACTTTCAATAACTCTAAAACACCCGTCTGCTCTGCATTTTCAACACTTTTCCTTCCACAGTTCCTTCCCGAACTTACACGCTGTACAGTTGTCAATTTTTCCACGCTCCGCAAATCCATGCACTATATAACAGTCAACTCTTCTCCAAACTCGATTCGTGGTCCGCTACGTGGTACCACTGTCGTCTTAGTCTTTATTCTACTCACGTGTGTGTCTGTTACTCTTCGAGCATGAAGAAGGTGAAATCACCAAAATAATCAAGATTCCTGTACTTATATGTGTTAGTATGTGCGTATGTTCAGCTATAGAACAACAAGCTGTAAGTAATCCCTTTTTTCTTATCATAATTTTACCTTATATATATATATATAAAGGTACATATAGGAGAAGGCTGGATAGGCAATATAATAGGTAAAATTTTAAAGAAAGAATAGGGATTGTACTTACGTAATAGCTTGACGAAAATCACGTTAACATTACACACTAAGCATTGCAGAGTCACTTAGAATTTTCACATATGCGTCATCAGTAGAAGAGAATAAAGAAGTTCGTTTCACACACGTTCACAACTTAATTTGACAGAAAAACAACATGGCGGACGCCCACACCGAAAACAAGTGACTACGGTCTGCGCGTGCGCAAGTACTCATGGGAAAGGGATTATGGAAGTGTTATTTTGTGTTGCAAATTGAGCCGGGTACAAAAAAATCAAAGGATTGGGACTCTGTAATGGGAACGTAGTCAGGAAAGTGGAATCCAATATAGAAAACGCAGTCGGAGAAAGTGGGATACAGTATAGAAACCACACCCCGAAAAAAGTAGGATATAGTATGGAAAACGTACCCCGAAAAAGTGGGATTTAGCATAGAAAACGACACTATCCCTGGCATTCTATGTGTGGGAAACAGGTGGTCCTTTGAATCTCCGTGTGAATAATCACCGCCACTTTTTCGTCACCAACAGACTCGATTCGCCAGTGTCCACACACACGCAATTGTCCAACACTGATTTCCATGATAATATCCTTATAGCTATAATCCATACTTTATCTCCCAGCACAGACATATCTACACGTCATCTCTGGAAAGGAGTTTTCATTCAAGGTTTGAGTGCCAAACTTAAACCTGGTCTAAACCTGCAATAACTTTTATATTTTTTCTCTCCTCGTCTACATCCATACTTCCCCTTCACCCTTGCCCTTACATTTTTTTTTTTTTTTTTTTTTTTTTGCTTTTTCTATACTGACTTCCACGTTTTTGATTGATTCAGCAAGGATTGATTACCCTTTTCATTGCGTTTCCTACTATACCATATTCCACTCTTTCGGGGTACGTTTTATATATTATATCTCACATTTTTCGAGGTGCGTTCGGTCTATACTGTATCGGTCGGGTTCGGTCCATACTGCGGGTTCGGTCTATACTGTATCCCACTTTCTCCGACTGCGTTTTCTATATTGGATTCCACTTTCCTGTCTACGTTCCCATTACTGAGTCCCAGTTCCTTGATTTTTTGTACCCGGCTCAATTTACAACACAAAGTAACACTTCCATAATCCCTTTCCCATGAGTACTCGCGCACGGGCACACAGTCGTCCCTTGTTTTCGGTGTGGGCGTCCGCTATGTTGTTTTTCTGTCACTTTAAGTTGTGAACGTGTGTGAAACGAACTTCTTTATTCCCATCTACTTCATCATGACGCATATGTGAAAATTCTAAGTGACTTTGCATTGCTGAGTGTGTAATGTTAACTTGATTTTCGTCAAGATATTACGTAAGTACAATCCCTTTTCTTTCTTTCTATTTAAATTTTATCTATATATTATATATATATATATCTTGTTGGGCGTTGTCACGAAAATGTTACAGAAGAAAATTTTATATAACCTTCACGTGTATTGTCAACTAAGCAATTGAATAGTGGGAAGACTAGAAACTGGTAATAACTAGAGACGTGATTTTCCAAGCTCCCATTATATTCAAGTATTTTAATTCCCAGGCGATGAAACGGAAGTTATGTCCGGTCTTTTGTGTCACGTTGAATGGAAATGGGCAGGCACAGTTTGAATAGAATCGATCACGAAATCTGTTCCAAGGGTGCGGTGTCATGTATCATTTTCTAAAGAGAAAAATATAGTTTCGGTACTTAATTTTTTTTAAAAATATATAAGCATACATTAAATACAAAAATATATACCACTTAGAGAAACGAGTTTCAGTTTGATATTTAATTTGCTTATACTTTTTTCTCTTTAAATTGATATATAAAGCACATAAATTATGAGTGACAGTGATAGTTGCATCACTGTAGATACCGAAAGATAAATTTATTATATTGATGACGGGTATGAGAAAATTTCAGAAATACAGGATGATGAAATAACAGTAGGAGACTATGGAGATATTGAATTCTTAATGAATTCATTCGAGTCTTTACTATCTAATAATTTATTGATGTATGTACCAAGTGAACAAATACATCAGACGTGGTCGCTTGATCAAAGAATGGAATTTTTAAAATGGCTAAGAGAAGGAGTATTGAGGAAATCAAAAACTTGGAGGAAGTTGTGGAAAAAATTAAACATAATCGAAGACAAGTGGTGTGATGTCATTAATCGTGTTATACAGTTATATGGACCTGATTTTTATATAACCTTCAGTGCTTTACGAAGAGGGTTTAGATTATAAAGCCACTGCCTATTATTTTTTTTTCTCTTTAGAGTTGTGAATAAAATTTGATTACTATTATTATTGCTTTTTAAATTAAGAAGTACACTTGGTTCAGGTTATGAGTTATATTAGAAATAATTGTGTTAAATCTATAAAAACTTTTATTAAAATTATTTCAGTCCTCTTTCATTCTTTACATAAAAGAATATGAGGCTTGTGCTATAAGTCTAGGAGTGCAAAAAGTTTTATCAAAAGTATTTTCTTCAACATCCACTCTAATTTTAATATTTGTTCTTTCATTCACTATCACCTGCCTGCTTTCGTTTGCTCGTATTAATAACAAACATGGTGCGATTTTCTATAAACTCTGTTGGAGAATAAAACATGTCAGTATTTGTTTGAGTCATACGCTTAAATGCTGTATAACTATCCTACATTTTAAGATAGTCAGTCTTTGTAATTTCTAGATTTAATTTCTCACGAGGGAAGGTTTCATTGTAACCATTCTTTAAATAAATATTTTTATCTTCACATAGATCAATCTTACTTGCATCCATTTCTTGTATGTTGTCATCACGGCTAGTTTGAAAGAGAACAATTACGAAATTGGGCATATCAAACTCCAGTGAATTAAACTGTGCTGACACATCAAATTCGAAATAAGAACCAGAGACATGTTTTTGAATACTTTGATACGTATGAAAAATTGTTATTCGAGGATGTCGAAGCGTATCAGCTTTTATCTTCATTGCATGACCCTTTTCATATTCAACAATAGGCATTCTCAGTTCCATTGAGCTCATCAATAATTTGTCTGTATGTGGCAGTGTATTATCATGTAAAGTACCATCAGGTTTTTGACTTCCAACGATAAAATAAAATATCATTATTTGAGCTCCTTTTAAATGTTAATCGCAGACCACCCTTCTACATAATTTCTTTATAATCACTAAAGAATCTGAACAGTAATCGCAAAAGAAACAGTACTGTGTTTTCTTTTTGTAAAAGTTTCTCATCACTAATTAATCCAACTGACTTATAATATTCAAGCTCTGGCTTTGAAAACCGACATGTAGCGATAGCAGTTGATATGATTTCTGGATAATCGATTATGTGAATAACAGTGTCACCAACATCTATATCGAACTCAATATCTTTATTTGCTTCATTTAAATCATTGAATGTACGACGATTAAGTGGGAACGATTGATAGTTATAGCTCTGAATAAACTCCATCATTAATTATATTAAAAAGACTATATTATAGTAAAAAAACTATTTAAAAATCGTCCTTCATCATGGGAATAGTGCTCGTTATCACTCAACCAAAACTAACTGGTTCTTGCCATTTACTGTTAACACTTATTTTTATATAGCGCATATGACTCTGTTAAATAGGAAAACATAATGGATATTGGGGCTGATAAGCAATTGGCTCCAAGAACTTTGTCAATGGTTTAAATGTTGATATAATATTTGTCTCTTTATGTTTATAATTTCCATCTGCTATGATCATGCCTCTTGCTAGATTACAATGTATATTAAATGTCTCAATAGTTAAGAATTTTGGAAAGAATTGTCTCACATGTTTCTCTTCTGATTTAAGATGGATATTATCTTTGAAATCCAATAATTTACCAACGGTTCCAACATTAAAGCTTTGTGCAAATGGTGTAAGTTCCAGACGATGAGTGACATGATTTTCATTTAGAAAAACGCCTTTTGGTAGTTTTTTTTGCTAATGTTGATGCATTATATTGTCCCGGTGGAATATTATGTTTCTCTCTTTTATAGAAGTAGGTATTATAATTTTTGTGACGTTTGGTATTAGATACATGCTATAGAATGCAATCAGTTCAATTTTCAAATTATAGTTATGATTATCAATCTCATGAAGATTCAGTCGAAGCTTTGGTGGAGTTCCTGATAAATGTAACACAATCATTTTAATATAGACTGTATTAATACTTAAACATTTCATATTAAACATCATTCATTAAGTAATCAAGTTATAATATTTCAATAGCGTGTCGGAAATAACATCCGTCAGACACAAATTTTAATAATTTAATACAAAGATGGCCACAAATCACACCAACAAAGTGTTGTATTCGATCACTATTATATTCAATTATTATATTATTAGGGTTCAGATATTCAATCAAAGACTTGGAAGGCACCCCTCAAAACAAATCAAATATGTATGCTTTATTATTTTCATGCCAATAACATATTTACTGTGTTACAGTATTGACTTGTCCAAATTAACAACAGCACACTCGTGTTTAAAGGGAGTTGTAGCTAGAAGAGTATCAGACATGAACACACCTCCAAAAACTTTTATATTTAAGTTTTGCGCTATACGTTCGATATCATAATTCGTGAGCGCTATTTTTTACTATTAATGTAGTGTGCTTCTTCTTTCCCTGTCTCTTTTTAAGTCCTTTACCTCTAGATAGAATTAATGATTAGATAACTTCATTGTGACGTTTTTGTTCTTCTAACTGTTGTTTAGTTTTCTTTTCATCTATAACTGCCTTGGCTATAGCTTCTGAACCTGCAAGACTACCAAGAGCTTCTATTGCAGCGAGAATCGCAGGAATTGTAAATATAAATTCACCTGTTTTTGGTTGTTTACGAAGTTTCTTAAATCTATCGGTTGTTTACGAGGTAATAATTCCTATAAGTCCTGTTTCTTTAAATTTTTCATAGAACGGATTCGAAGGATTTTGTGCGATTTCACTCAGTATATTTAATAATATATATATAATTAAGTCATCCTTATGAAAGAAAACTTTATAACTGCTAATCTTCCACCGCACTACTCCATCTATATCAATAGAATATAAACCAAATACTTCATCCTTATCAGACTTGTTAGTACTTAAATATCGACTAGCTGATGAACCTAATTTAATTTGTCATCTTTTTTTCTTTAGTCTCAGGTAGTGCCTTAGGTGATGTAAATAACTCTTTTTCAAATGACGTTTCTGATGGTGTTGGTGGATAATTATTTATATTTTGTTGTGCTACAGCTATAAGTTCTGTAATTAAATTATTAGTTTCAGCGGTCAATCCGTTAATTTCTTTTCCTAGGGTCTCAATTGCCTCAATTAATGCTTTTCTTGACGTTTTTCTCTTTCATAATAGCTATGGTGAGTGACCCTCTTTCCATTCCTTGAAAAGTTTCACTAAAAAATTCTGTAATTCAATATTATTCGATTTTCGCTTTTACATTATGAAAAGTTACAAAAAAAAAATAAATGCAAAAGACGATATTATCAATAGAAAAACGTTTGATTCGTTGATCGCTAAAGATACATCGATTAATTGTTAATCGTGGAGACGTTCGTTTTTTATAGTTACTCGACTATTAAAAGATTATCGATTTTGTTTGTATATTTTCCATCGTTCAATTTTCTCTTCATATCGATTGTTACAATGCCATAGGGTTCCTTCCACGCTACTGAACATATCTTTAAATCTATTAAATGACATGTCACCAACACCAAATTCATTATAAATATGTGTTTAATTCGTACTGTCTTGACGAAATATACATAAAAGTTTGTATTATCTCCAATAAGTTGCTTCGGAACTTGACTATTTGGTTGTACTAAGTAAAAGCAATCCATTTCTCTATGCCTACCTTGTGTAAAATAGGTCCGCACCTCGTTCTGATCTTCTAATATATAATCATCAAAAATAATTACAGAATTTTGCTTGCAATCATCTAACTTTAAAGCAGAAGGATTGAGTGTAGCAAAATCAAAGTGTAATTTTTCTTGTACATCATCTTAAATATGTAGCAGTTGCTTATACTTGAGTTGTTCTAAGCTTTTAGAGAATACATGCAGTTTCTCCCTCCCCAGTAAAGCCATCCCGGAGCTAGAATAAAATTTTCAATGACTAGTGTCGTCTTCCTACAGATAGAGGAAATAACGATTATTATTAAGCATCGAATGTTATTAGGACAACATTCATTTTTTTATAGAAAAATAGGTGCTGATTGTCGTTTTTTAACACTCCACATTTTAAACTATTTAGTTAGTGCTTTGAAATCGATCCAAGAATTATGTTCTGAAGACAGTTCCAGCCACTTAACAAATGCTTTGGTTTTAGTTCTACGTATATTTATTTCGATTAGATACACATGAGGATGCTTGGTATTCATTAGCTCCTACTCATAGAAACGGCCCTTAATAATCTCATTGCGTTCATCTTTTAAGTGACATGTAGGTGGATCAGTCCTAAACAATGTAGCTATTTGAAATATTTCTGTGCTCCAATTAAGAGTGAAGCCTCTTTCAAACTTATTAATTCGAACATAGTCCCCCCCCGTCTATAGTTTGCCTTGGATGAAAGTGTATACTTTCTAGAATAGATTGTTAATTTTAAGTTTTGTTCGTTTTATTTCTTCACAGCGTCAATTTGTTTCATTTTAATTGTTCTATGCATTTTATTGTTGTAAGTTTTGATCAGTGCTTGTAATAGAACATATCATTTATAATTAGCTTGCAGTGTGAACCGCTTCCACATTAAATTGCGCTGCGTTCTATTGAGGCGTTCAATTATACTAGCCTTCTTGTCACTGTGTGAAGAGTAATGAGAAATACCTTTTTGTTTCACTAAGTTAATAACTCTTTGTTGTAGAATTCCTTACCACGATCTGTTTGAAGGACCTTTGGTGCTTGTCGAGTTGTTTTGAGTATTGAATCGAACGCCTGTGTAACTTCCTTTCCTGCTTTAGTTTGAACTAGCACAGCCCATGCATAATCGCTAAAGTTATCAATAATTGTTAAAAGATAACTATGGACTCTATTTAATTTATATAAACCTTGAAAATTCTCAGAATTCATTTCAACCAAGTCTGCCTCTCATAAATTATGTATTCCCTTTATTATAACATGTATTCGTTTATAATTTCGTCTTGCGAGCTTGCGTAATTCTTCAACAATTTGTGAACTACTATTCATTCTAAAATTAGAAACAATTCAAGATCGAGAGATTAATTTTGCTATAAATATCATATTAATAGATATAGGATACCCAGCAGGTGAAAATTTATCCGATCGAACTACAAGTACACCCCTTTCTACAACATCAAACTCACGAAATTCAATTTCATCTTTTGATGGCGCATCTGGTACTCGAATTCCTTCATGAATTCCTAATGATATATTGCCATATGTTTGTCCACCGCTCACTGAATATATATCAACAATCGGAAATTCTTTATTCCTTTTAATCCAATGGAATCCTATATTTTTTAGTTTCCCAATGAAAGGAATTTCGAAATAGGGTGTATTCATGTCAAAGAGTACCTTACCACTAACATTGCCACGTGTAAAGTTACGCTCCTTTTTAGGTATTGAAAGCACTGAACACAATGTAAATTACGAATTGATGTTAATTCATCAGACATACTATATATAGTCCTATACATATCATTATAATAAATCTTTCAATTTTGTAACAATATCATTATTATTTTTATTATTATTAGGATTAAAGTCTGTGATAATTATACATTTTTTATGCTGTCTTGCAACTCCAAAAACGGAGTCACTGTCAGCGTTAGTGCTATAGCAGCTCGAAATTCGTCAATGTCAGCATACATTTTGGAGAAATTTTTAAGAATATTAGTCGCAGAAGAATATTTAGTTTCTAATCTGTTTCTGAATTTTCGCAATGAGCGTGTGATGTGTTATTGTACTACCCTCTAAAGTTTTCAACATATCCTTTAGTCCACTGGCTATTTCATTAACACCGTGAACAGATATAAATTTTTAATGCTCTTGCATCTCTTCTTTAACTTCATTCTTAATGTTCGTCAACATTTCTTGAATATTTGAAAGTTCTTCTAGTGTTGCAAGAAATAATATACTGATCTGAAGATTTTGTAATTGAATTTTAATATTTTCTATCACTTCAGGGAGGTTTACTGTACTTTCGATAACATTTTGAATATTATTTATTGTCTTTTTTATTGTTTCTACTTCTTGGGAGGTGGGAGTGTGTTAATAGTTTCTTGGAGGGCGGTAAATTATTATTTCGTTTCATCAATATTATCTCCTTTTGTAGCTAAATCGTTTATAGACTTACGAATACTTTCGATATCAGACTGCTTCGGCGTGTTCTTTTGAATTTCTACTAAATCATTTTAAACAGTGCTCACAACATGCTGAAGATTAATTAAATCAGAAGAAATATTAAAACCTTCTAATTTTTTATTTTATTTTGCGAGTGCTTCCTGTAAACTAGATAACTCAGTGGGAAGATTATTCACAATGCTCTGTAGATTCTTTAGTTCAATTTGAATATTTGTGTGCTCTGAAATGTTATTAAATATTGTTTCAAACTCACCAAGCTTTCTACTAATTTCGGATACATCACTATAAGAAGGTAAGTTGATTAGATCGTCAAGAAGTTTATTTGTTTCATAGTAATGAATTTTTATAGTTTCGAAATAACTTCTTGTATCTTTTGAAGTTCTTGTCGGGAGGGATTATTTTGAAGTGAACTTTTTAATGTGTTTACAGCTGTTTGAAGATTATTAAATGTGTTTTGTAGCTTCGTAAGCTTTTCATTCAGAGCATGAATTAAGGCTTGTACGTCGGTGTTCGAAATAAATAGATTTTTTATTAGTTGTACTTCATTTTGGATCATTTTAATAATATTTTGTACTTCACTCAAATCATTTTTATTTACTAGCTGTGAATTGATGAGAATAACACTCTTCAACTCAGTATCTAGTTTTTGAAGTAGATCTAGTATATTTTGTGGTGTTCCTGTGGTTTCTGTTTCAATATTTGAAGACCATGTATTTCGTAGAGTATTGATTTCACTCTTTATAATTTTCATTCTTTCATCCAACCATGTTAGTTGATTTTCGTTGATAGATGAAGGAGAATCTGATAATAATTCATGTTCATGCGACTTATATCGCAGTACCCAAATAAATCAGTTGCATCTTTAAAAAATAAACTATATATATATATATAAGATGGTAAACAAAGTAGAAAAAGTAATACTTACATAATGAAATCTTGAGATAGGAGCACACGAACTTCACAAACACTACAAAAAATTGATACGTTTCGCAATTGCGTTTTCAACTGGTAGGAAGGGAAATAGACAGAGCGAACATGTGTGGGAGTGGTGTTAAGGAAACGCCATATTGCCAATGAACTGTCATATATATATATATATGGGCCAGGAAACCGGGACTGTCGCCCCAAAAGGCTTGTGCCACTAACTGGGAGGAGACCCCTTAATTCCTCTTGCTAAGGCTTAAGGAAACCGACCAGGGTAGACGTCTAATGTCCAATCCATACGTTCACGTCGTGGGACCTGTTAGTACCCAAGCAACTGCTTGGCAAACGAACATGCATGGGCTGCTCATCAACTCGCATTAGCAGACAGCGTGGTGAGTCAAATGTCAGCACCCCTTCTTTCTTTACACATGATGGTACAAGTAAGCCTCAGAAGTCCTCATTGCCCGGAGGACGGAATGCAGCTGGCAACGGCAGCGGTCAGTCCTGCAAGAAGTCAGAGGGTCAAAATGCCCGGGTTCGGACTGTAGACTGCCAGGATACCGACACGGCAACTCGAACAGACCTATACGTGGCGACTCTCAACTGTCAGTCACTTGCAGGAGAGGAAAAATTAGAAGAATTGCAAAATGAACAAACAAGGATTAAGTTGGACATCATAGGACTATCAGAATTGTGGGGGAAGAATGAAGAACAGTTGGAATTACCGTCGGAGCACACGTTCTACTTTAAAGGAACAGAAAATGGAAAACAGACAGACGTTAAGACCTGAAGTCACGGATCACAGAAATTGAAGGAATTTCAGATAGAATCGCACGGGCGGTTGTAAAGATAAACAACAAATACAGTATGGAGATTATACAAGTGTATGCTCCAACAACCTCACACCCGGAGGAGAAAATCGAAGACCTTTACGAGGAGATACAGAAGATTTTGGATAGTAGTAAATCGCATTACAAAATTGTATTGGGAGACTTCAATGCGAAAGTAAGAACCAAGCAGAGCAGTGACACGATAGTTGGAAACTTTGGATTTGGGAAAAGAAATAAGAAAGGAGAGAAGTTAGTGGAATTCTCAGAAGCCAACAGACTGTTCATTTCCAATACATTTTTCACAGGGGTGGATTTCGGTTTCAATTTTTGGCCTGACCCACTGCTTGATAGAGGAATATACTGCGTGGGAGGGTGATAATTACATGGCTGGCTATTCGGGGGCGTGAGGGGACAGTACCCCTCTTTTCTCACGCATTCGACTAGTGAAAATAGATAACAGAAATCGCGCATTGGACAGCTTCAATAAAAGGGAGAATTGTTTCCCCATTCTCGTGTAATTTGCCGCCCACTGATTATACTACCAAAACAAGTTGATTTATTGAGTTTGTGTTAATAGAGTATCTCGTTTTTTAGTATCAAAAGTTACAAAATTAATATTTTCACGGTGCTTAAGTCTACTAACAAAATTCTTTAAATTGAGAACTATCACAAAGTAAAGTTCGTAACTGAGAAAGTAGACATTTGCTACTGGCCATTTGTTGAATATGAATGGTTATTTATGACTTTGGGCACATTTCTGTTCCGTATTGGGTATTTTTGGATCTGCGAACACTTTCCGTCGCATTATAAATACCAATAACTGAGCTATTCCTTTTGTGTATTATAATCGTCGTCATGCTATTGATATTACTTGCTGTGTTGTGTAGTTTTAAAATTTAGTTTCATTTTATTTAGTTTATATTAATGTTATTTAGATTATAGTAATGTTATTTAGTTTCTCTGTAAAATGGCAACTCCAGCTGTATCTGAAACTTAATAAATAATATAAATAAATAAATCCTCTGATCTGGAATTCCAGAAAGATTACTTGATTAAAATTTTCACACGGAGGCTGTTTCATTATATATCGGGAGTGATGGGATGGTTCAGCAGAGGTCAAAGGAATACGCAGAGAAGTCGTCGTTGCAGCGACAGTTTAATGGTAGAACACCTGTCACTTGACATGCAACTGAGGTACCAGGCTCGATTCCCTGTCACTGCAGTGACCAAACGCTGCATTTTCTAAAAACATTTTTACCATATACAGGGTGTTCGATTTGTTATAAATTGAGAAGGGATATTCTAAAACTAGTGATTGCAAGTTTTCACCTACTATCTGTTTCGGTAGAAATACAAACATCTTTCCTGGTTGAGGTGATTTTCGAAATCAACGAGAGAGGATGAAATCCTCAAACACCAGAGAATATCGCGGCATTCTATAGGCAAATCGAACAACGTATACAGGTCATTTGTGTAGAGGACGTTAACATATTGGATAACGTTGTCATCAATGCGACTCTGTATTAACATTATCCTATTTACTTATTTATTTCAATTTGATTTAAGGTCTTTAGGCAACTTTGGCTCAGCCTGAATGGATAATGATGGGACAAATGCTGGAATGAAGAAAATGGCAGGAAACGGGAAAACCTCGAGAAAACCCACTCACACGGTGTTTGCCCGTCACAAAGCTCACATGGCACTAGCAAGTGCCGAACCGAGGATCCTACGCACCAGAGGTGAGCGCTCTACCACTGAGTCACCATGACCCCTCTATTAATTTGTGTTGACACCTATTCAATAATTTTGTATACCCTGTTTCTAGTTAAATGTATATATTCTAATCAGCTGCCATACGTTTCCGCCTGAGCGTGGATAATCCGGACGTCAATAATCCGAAGCGTCGAAAATCCGAATTGCCGAACCAGAAGAAATGGAATCAGCAATCTTAACCATTGGCGTCAGATGAAGAATGGGTATCAGTGCGTAATGTGATCTAGTGGACATAGTTGTATTGGTAAACTTTATTTTTATATGGGCCAGTTTAGTAACTCTGGACTTCGGCCCGTCACGATTTGCCTTTAGCTGTTAAGTGTTAAAATCCACACCCATGCCCCAGCCGGGACTCGAACCCGGGACCGTTGAGTCGATAGCCTACCGCCGCAGACCGCTCGACCACCCGGCCGGCGACATAGTTGTATGTTTTCAAGTATATATATTAGTAGAAGATAAACCTTCTGAGAAGAATATTGTAAATTATACTATAATCATTCCATTAATACAAAAAAGGAACTGTTTGAAACGCTTTTAATGGTATATTTTGGCATTCTACGGCACTCAAAATTACAAAAAACAAGAAGGGAAGAAAAGGAAATTATGAAAGAAATAATCGGTGGAATATTTGCGTTTCTAATATTTAATTTCGCATTAAATACAAGAAATCTGAATCATATTACCGAGTGGAAGTAGCTCAGTTAGTAGAGCACTGGCTTTGTAATCGGAAGGTCCTGGGAACGATCCCAGTGTCTCCATGTCCTAACTGTGTTTTTTCTGTCACACCAGGTAAAATATTAGGATAGTACCTACAAACTAGGACCTGGTCGACTACCTTCCCGCGTCCTATCCCGGCTTGATCCTGACTTGTGTGATACCTAAAGGTCATAAATAAATTCAATTGAAATATTGTTAATATATGGAGATAAAGAAAGAAATGAGCACGGGGCACTGAGTGAGGATATCATGTAAATCCGACCCTGATATAGACCCATAACGGAAAAATGTATTAAGGTGTAATTTTGATCAAATGTACACAGACCACACAAAAACAGTAATATATACAGCTAGTCCCACCAAAGGTACCGGTAATTGAACATTAGAATAAATTGTCCCATCTACCTAAAATGTTTGTGGATCAAAATCGATGCCGAGCTTGGTCAAATTTCTTAGCAAAGCCGAATTTCTCAATCAACCCAGTTGAAAATTCGACAAACTAACATAAACACCAAATGCGCCAAAGCTCGAGAAGAAAATAATCGAAAACATTGCACAATTTATTCAGAGACGCAGCAATAGGAGTGATTCGTCGGCTTTATTTTACTACTCGATATTTTATTGCCAGACAAATCTATTTTCTGAAAAGCAGGCGCTGTAGTGGAAGACAATGAGACAATGAACTTGGTTCTTTTGCCAAAGATAGGTGCCTATGGTTGGGATGAAGAGAAAATGAGGAAGAGAATTTCTATAAACATTCCATTTGCTA
>JAGDQP010002620.1:33140-69403 GCA_022664845.1 Lepisma saccharinum | reverse complement strand
TTCAGCGCCTTGGAAGAGTTAGAGGATGAAGAAGACATCAACAGCAGAAATAAAATAATGACCGAGATAATAAGAGAAACAGCCAAGGAAATAGCAGGTACCAGAAAGAAAAGAGAGAGCAAAATCTCAGAAGAAACTAAACTCTTCATGAAGAAGGGAAATGAAAGAAGAGGAAAATCACATAAAGTGGATTGAATACATAGAACTAAATAAAACAGTAAGGAAGAAAATAAGAGAGGATGTACGAAGATATAACAAAAATCGTGTTAGAAATACAATCGAGGAGCCTGAAGAAAACCAAACAGCAGCTCATGATAGGAAAAAGCAAATAATTGCAGTTAAGAGACCAGACAGGACCGTAACACGAAATAAGGAAGAAATTATAAAAATATTAGAAAATTTCTACAGAGAATTGTACTACTCCGAAGAAGAGTTAGGAAATGAAGACTCAGAAAAAAATGATGTAGATGCCCCAGACGTAATGAAAGAAGAAGCGGATAAAGTACTTTGAGAGATGAAGAACGGCCAGGAGAAGATGGACTCACAGCAGTAACAGTAGTTTACTGTCAGTTCTATACAAAATGTTCACTAAAGTTATTTTGAATCACATTGAACGGGACTTGGATTTTAACCAGGGAAGGGAACAAGCCGGATTTCGTCGTGGATTTAGCACAATGGACCACATACAAACATTGAATGAAGTTATGGAAAGGGCTAATGAAAATGAACTTCCACTATGTTTGGGATTCGTAGATTTTGAAAAAGCTTTCGATTCGGTCTCCTTGCCAGCAGTACTTAAATCACTTGATCATCAAGGCATCGAAAATGCATACATCAAGCTACTGCGGAACATTTATTCGACTGCCACATCTGTTATTAGACTACATCAAGAAAGTGAAAAATTTAAAGTTGGAAAAGGAGTAAGGCAAGGGAACTCAATTTCTCCAAAACTGTTTTCTGCGGTCCTGGAGAGAGTGTTCCAATATTTAAACTGGGATGAAGTTGGAATTAAATTAATGGCAAATATCTTCATTACCTACGATTCGCTGATGATATAGTCCTGTTTGCTTCAAGTCCAGAAGAACTACAAACCAGAATGGAAGAACTGTGTAATGAGAGTTCGAAAATAGTCCTTAAAATGAATTTAAGTAAAACGAAAGTCATATGATTCCATCCCATCTCGCCTAACGGTTTATCAGCCACTGATGTCTCGGAGATAAGAATGTCCGCTATTTTAGGCGAGATGGGAATCTTGCCTAATCCCATTTCGCCTAAAATAGCGGTAAGATGCAAAAAGGGAATTTTGGCACTAAAGAGGGAATTTTTTTACTAGATTATCAACTACCAACAGTATGAAATTGTGAAATCATAAGCACATTTCAGAAAAAAATATTATATGTATTAATCTGTCGTACATAAGATAATCAGTAACCTTATGTTTCAATCGTTATTGACAATCTTTGTCAAATACAATACAAATATACAATAAGCTCTACACAAACAAAGCACATTAAGGTTCATGTCAAGATTATTTGTCTTATATGAAACAACATATACACGCAAACACACACCTATCCTATATGAACGTTATGCGATACCGTCTTAATATTCGTGAATAAATCGATGTTTCCGCTCACTAGTCTTTGTTTTAAGTTTCAGATTCGTTCATCTACTATTCTCCACTTCTTCTTTTGCTTTACAGGAGCATTCCCCAGCTCCAACATTCGTATTGTGAGTTCATTCGAAGCTTGCTCTTCTCGTAAGGCTTGGATAAATGAAAATGTATTTGGATGGTGTCCTGGAAATTTCCTGTTCCATTTAGCATGCCAGCCTTCCACCGAATTGTTTGTCCTTCCACTGTCATTGTTGAAATGATTCCACATGTTGCTGGAATGAATAAAAAGATGAGGATATAATCTCGAATACATATGATATAAGTAAATACCCAAAATAAGTAAATATATTATACTAGCCACAATTAATATAGCCAGAACAAACCTCATTCAAATCACAGTATAAGATTAATTACAGTTCCATATTAATAAAGGATTTTAGCTGAACAATACTAGCTTACACTATTAGATGCTCTGTCTGCTTTCTCACGACTGCCATGATTTTTCTTGTTATACACGAACTTAACTTTGAATATTAAAATATGGAGCTATCAAAGAATATTCTAATAATTTGAGTAGTTCTTTATTGTAACTTTTTGTGAACAGCTTGAATCAAAATGAGCCTGCCCTAACGAACCTGACGTGCAGTTCATAATTAGATCAAATCTAAAACAAGCCATGAAAACTTACGGTGGAAATAATGCTCCACATTCGTCCAACCAAGTTTCCACCAGATAGTCATGGAACATCGGGTGCGTTTTCCTGAATGAACAGGAACACATCGCTAACACTATCTAATGGGATGAGAGGAAGCGCTGCTGCACACCGAACCCATTTTCTAACCTCTTAATTTGCTTTGTACTCACAAACTAGTCCCAGATCTTGTACTTTCCTCCATATACACTGAGTGTAATGAAAGAAACAGCCCCTCACGCTTATGTTGGGAAAGGACAACGTAAGTGCATTTATTGCAGTCGTTTCAAAGTATATCGTGACACATTTCAGTACAAAGTCCATACCACTTTCTGATGCCCTTGCTTTTATCAAATTTAGCAAACGTAGGTATGTTTCCTGGTCTTTATTTTGCAGTAGACAAAATAAGAGTGGAAACACCTGCCCTAAGTGTTTGCCGTGAAAAGTGTATAACTAGGCGAAAAGACGCGGTGAGACTTAAAAGTGCCATCCATCAGCACGTTCTCACTGTTACATAATAACCGCAAGTTTTCAACTGTACCAAAAACCTGAAAAGAAAACAAAAAACGTGTTAAAAAGGTAACTTTACATTTTCAAAAAGTCGTCCCTGCACACTAACTTCTAATATCTAATACACCAGTGATCGTATCTGATTATGCCTAAAACGATTTGTTACTAAAATTTAGCCAAACACAGAAAAGAACAGATATTCAAAACTGAATGAATTGAAGGACAAATTAAAACCGGAATTAACGTGGATGTAGCAGCTAAGTAAAAAAATAGAAAGACAAACCTCACAAGAATACGGCTAGAGTCCTGCTGGTCGTCAATCAAGAGAAAATCTCTCCCATCACTTGTCTGTCGCCATCTTTCTTCTATGCTCAACTCCTCTATTGTATTGGGTAGCGCGGGTAAACATTTGTTTCGAGTCCTGTATAAAGCACTTTTAACACCAGAATAGGTAGACATTTCTGCCAATACTTCTTCAGAAATATTTCCTCTAGTCGTTTCTCGGCTGCAAGCAACAAAATAAACAATATTTAGATTGCAGGTTTAGGTAGTTCAGATGTAGCTGACAAAAAATCCCTAAATGCCAGATAGATTTAGCCAGTCAGATATAGCCACGCAGATAATTCTATCGGACAAGCAGGAATTTTCTGCGTGGCCGAAATTGACACTGAACCAGTTTAGGTCATAGTTGCCATTAAATTAAATATAGAATTGCTGACCTTTCATGGCAAAGAGTATGCTACTGCTTCTGTCAAATACTAGGTCAATATTACTACACTGATTCCCACCATTAACAAATATTGTTACATTTGTGGTTGCCTTTATATAAACTTGTAGGCCTACATCAAACTCCATCCAAATAACTACACATCCTACTTTAGATTTAACATACCTATATACTGCTGGTACACAACAGATAGGATTTCTTCTTATTTCTTCTTTCATTTTATTCACCAATATTTTGCCTCGTTCTCTTGTAGTTTTTGGCTCATGTGCATGCAGACCCGACGAACTCACGACAGTATCTTCCACTAGAACTAGTAGCCTTGCAACCATGCACTTTCAATAGGTTTTTTCTACCACAATCTCTATTAATACGATAGATGTACTATTCATAGCACATTAGCACAGTGTCTCAGATTTCAGTATTTTACAAGGACAAGTACCACATCCCAGCAAGTTGTAGAATCATTTCAACACTGGCAACGAATATACAATGAATGATTAAAATTTCTATGTCACAGTTTTGTAGTGCTGATGGTTAATAATTTAATTAATAAATTCCTTCTTCAGTGTAGAAATTCCCTCCTTTTATCTTACCGCCATTTTAGGCGAGATGGGAATTCCCATCTCGCCTAAAATGGCGGACATTCTTATCTTCGAGACATCAGTGGCTGATAAACCGTTAGGCGAGATGGGATTAGGCGAAATGGGAGGACACCAGTCATATACAATCAACATGCTGCAAAGAGAGAAATAAAGATTAGCGGAGAGACAATACGCATAGTTGATGAGTATGTTTACCTAGGTCAGCTCAAAACATCGAATGCCCAAGTTGACTGATGAAATAAGTAGAAGATGTAAAATGGCGTGGAGCTCGTTTGGAAGACTACACTTTATTTTCAAAAGGAAACTACCAATGTGTCTGAAGCGTAAAGTTTATAATCAATGTGTCTTACCTGTGATGATGTACGGCTGTGAAACTTGGACATTGAATGCGCAAAAGACTCAAAGATTGAGTCACACAAAGAGCAATGGATGAATGCTAGGAATAACCAGGGGGGACAGGAAGACAAATGAATGGATTTGCGCACAAGCAAAGGTAGAGGATGTAATCAAGACTGTGAAGAATATGAAGTGGAAATGGGCAGGTCACACAGCTAGACGAACAGAGGGAAGATGGACGACAAATGTACTACATTGGATCCTCGAGAAAAGAAACGACCGAGACGACGTCCAAATGCAAGATGGGTAGATGAAATCAAGCGTTTTCAGGAGCTACGTGGATGAGGATAGCAGCAGACCGAGATATGTGTAAAGAAAAGCGGGAGGCCTTCATCCAGCAGTGGATAGAAAACGGCCGAATATTATATATATATATATAAATGCTCTTTTTAAAATAAAATAGAACACATTAAAAATGTTGCCAAGTCTTTCGAGACGTACTGTATTTTAGAAACACATGCAATGCTCGCAAGTTTATGAGTTTCAAAACTTAAAAGCTATGGGCTGGAGGAACAAATTAAAAAAAACATTAAAAGAAAAAAGAAAAAATTATGTGCATTGGTCACATGCTGTTTCATACTCTGAGCGATAATGCCCCCAGGGCAGTGTATGTATCTTATAAGCTAGTACATAACGCTTGTCATCATGAGAGTCAAGAGCTACTTTATTCACTTTTACAGTGAATATTTCATGCTTCTCTGATCTGATTTGTTTTTGTTCTCCTCTTTGCATTTCTTCTGAAAATAATTAGTTTTTAACATCATCAAAACAAATAGCTTGCTCCACCACATATTTTTGTATTCTCTTCCTATTGCAAGTATTTACATCTATCATCGCATACATTTTGGCTCGTAAATAACAAACTCACTAATAGGGACACAATTATATTCGTCCTTTATCTTCTCCAGTTGCTTTCTGTTCTTTGGAGGAATATTGTATACATTGGACTGCTGGTAATTACTAGTATCACAATATTCAATCATATCTTTCATATCTTCATAAATGTCATTAGTTTTAATAAAATATACGAAAGAGTCTGTGCCCTTGTATGCGATGTATATATTTTCTCGATAACGAGGCTTCATAATTTCGTTGTGAAATTGATACATAAACTTCCAAATGCTGCTCCTATATATTTAACATTATCTTATTAAAGTGTTTTTCATCATATGACATAGAACTCAATTTTCGTCATAGATCTAATGGGATTTGAAGAACGGTGACGCTACATGCTTTAGACACTTTTTCATCATTTTCAAGCCACACATCAATTCGATTTGGAACATTCTCGGTCGACTTCCCATAACTCGTATTATTAATTAATTTATAAAAATCTTTCTCGAAGTCTGTAGTAGCAGAAGTGCGACGAGCTGTATTATTATTAATATATGATTGAAGCCAATTGGACTGAGACTCAATCATAGCAGTACCGTATAAATTATTTACGTCTAGGTACATAAGTATGAAAGTTCTTTGTCATATTTATACTTGTTACAAATATAGAGGTTATTCGCTTTGGCATGGCATAGAGTGTACTCAGTAATTCCTCCTCTGATTAATTGTTCCATAAACAGATGCATATTCACATCCAATAGCAGTTGCAGTTCAATTTTTGTTTCACAAAGCATTGCGTTTCGTGAAATCCAATCCATATCCTTCAAAACATATTTTTCTAAAATTCTGCATATCCGCTGTTAACAAAATATCTAAGGTTATACACACATCGTGATAGTCTACAAATGTTCTGCAACTGAACGCTCTCCACGCCTTTTTCGCAAAATCATAATCTTCGTTACTGTATAGTGTTATTTAATGAATTATTAAAATATTTTTAAATGGTATTTGTTTTGTATTAAATTTTGAGGTATCAGTTAGATATTCATATTTAACATTTTCTGTCAGCTTTCTTCAGTATTAAAATGTGATAAACACCTCTTACAATAATAATACTTCATTTGTGTTTTGTTGTTTGTCTACTCACTAATTTTTAATTTCACAGTAGTGAGTTGTCGATCCATCTTTCAGAAACAAAAGATCACTCTCCGAAGCATCGCTGAGTTCCAGCAACGTTTTCGTGAGATGCAGAGTAAGTACCCGAATTTTATATCTGTTTTTACCGATGGGCCCAAATCAGAAGAATCTGTTGGATGTGCGTTTGTTATGAATGGGCAATCCCACCAATTTTGTCTTAATACCAAAGCTAGTATTTTTACTGCTGAACTATATACCCTTTTAAAGGCTTTGGATTTTAGTCTTGTTCGTGGTGTCAACCGCATCCTTGTTTGTACAGATGCGCTCAGTGTAGTTCAGAGCCTTGAAAATATGTACTCTAAGCATCCGCTCGTGCAAGACATGTAAGACACACGCCTTCTGCTCTGCCGGTGGTGAGGTTGTCTTTTCTTGGATACCAAGTCCTGTTGGTATCCATGGTAATGAATTGGCAGACGAAGCTGCTCGTGAGGCCTCTTTAGGAGCTAACATTGATATTCAGCATGCCCCATTTCAGGACATGGTGATATATTATAGGCAAATTACACGGAATGAATGGCAGCGATGATGGGATGACGTTGCTGTTAATAAATTGAAAGAAATTAAGGCAACTGTCGCTCCATGGAAATAATCTTGCGGAGATAGTAGGCGTGAAGAAGTACTTTATGTCGTCTACGTATAGGACACAGTCGCTTGACACTGTTACGACGATTGGATCCAGCACATTGTAATACCTGCAATGTAGGTTTTAGTATTCGTCACGTCATTTTAGATTGTCCCGGATATAATCATCTCAGACAACGTTTATAACATCCCCAATGACATGGCGTCATTGTTAGGGGATGAACCAGGTATGTTGCGGAGAGTTTTTAGGTATGTTTGTGAGACAGGTCTATCTCCGTCTCTCTGAGATGATTATGTCCTTTAGCTGTTAAGTTTTATGCATTACAATTGTTTTATTTTGTGAAGGCCCATTTACAGCCTACACGTTTTTAACTGGTGCTTAAGACTTTATACATCTTTAGTTTTTATTAATTGTTATACTGGCCTTTACACCAGTAAGTGTTTTCTGGAGACCTTTTACATCTTCAGCTTTTACATATATTTTTTAAATTAATTAACAGCTAAAGATCGACGTGACAAAGATAAGTGGCTCCTACCGTATCGGGACGGGCGTAAGCCATAGTGCTGTTACCGCCCATACACTTCATTTTATCTTTATCTTTATCCGAAGCATCGCTTGACAATTCACTTATATGAAACGGAATAAATGAATTTGTATCATCATATGTATAAATATTAATTCTTATTTTACTAATAGGATGCTGTTGATTATATCGTTGTTCAAATTTATTTATATGTGTTAATGCTACGGGGTATGAAATATCTATCATTGCTGGTATAATATCATTTTCATATTGCACATAACTCGTTACACGTTCAGGATGTGTATCAACAGGATATAATGCGGCCCCAATGCACCAGAAGAAACACTTGTTGTCTTTATCTTTGATATTAATCACTGCTTTTTATCATGGATCCACTTCGGTAGCTCAATATATGACGAAGCTGAGAACGGCTTCAATTTGCTTATTAAAATTTGTAAGGTATGTGCAGGTTTATCACACAAAATCCACCTCGATTTTTAGTAGCTAGTTCTTCTTGATTTGATGCTAAATTTGAAAACACTTTTTCTACCTATTCGTGTAACCCATCCTTTCAAGCATGTGTGTGTCCGATGGCACATGAAATGACACTTCTTCACCACTAGTTGGATGTAGAAACATTGATGTTAAGATTATATTCACTTTCATGGCATGGAGATCTTCTAGATCTCTCTCCACTATTTGTTATCATTCTTCTTTAATACTGTTTTAAAAAGAAACAGTGTCACAACAATATTTATCGTCACATAATCATTTAATGATTTATTAAATGCAGTTCACACAAATTTTTCATTGAATTTTTGTCTCTTTATTTCTGATTCTTCACTATACTTTCTTATAATGTGTCTAGTTAAATTAAATTTTGTAATAAATATACTACAATATTCACACTTAATTTTTTCCATTTTTGAGGGGAAGAATGAACTATATATAATATAAAAATATTTTTCGTCTTCAACTTTTTAGCACCACCGTTGTCACTGTCGAAACTTTAAAGGCCAAAAAGAACCCTTGTTGCGCACAAGAGAAGCACTATCAAATGATGAAGAATCGTAGATCACACACACTACGTAGACCAAACTCGTTGAATTATGTTTGTAAATCGTTTTTTCTCAGTTTAATTTATTTCTTACATTTCGTGATGTTTATATTTTCTAAATCAAGTAACTTATATTTTTCTCTTTAAAAAATGATTCTAACTATAGCATTCACATCATCTTCAAACACGGAAACAACCTTCTACACATTTTTTAGGATCCATTTATTCTTAGTGAAATCTATTCCTTATATTACATGTACAAGCACTTCTGTTTATATTTTTTAAATTAAGTAGCGAAACTATTTTTTTCTTCAAAAAATGATTAACGTTACATGAGTATAGTATACACCGCGCCCTTAAACCACGGAAACAGCCTTTTGAGCATCTTTCAAGACCTGTTTTTTCATCATTTTTCCTGAATTCTAAAACAAAACACACACTCTCTAACTATGAAACACACACAGAAATTTTCTGACATTAATTGAGTACTTAAGTATCACTATAGAGTTCACTGGACAACACTGTCACAACACAACAAGATACTTACTTTAACTTCAAATTGTTATAGTAAATTTTTGAATATTACAAGAAGTTTGATAAAACATAGCTACTCAATACTTCGTCATATAGCTCGCTCTCTAAAACAGAAACGAAATATAAATTATTGAAAATGAGAAGAATTTCTCTCTCTCTTTCATAGCTACAAATAACAAATCCACATATGTATATACAGGGAGGACAAAAATTCATTATCAAAACTCTTGGAACGAAAAGTACTCATCAAAATAAAGAGAAAACATCTTTGTAATTTGTCGAATTCCGCTTAGTTTCGGAGCTACAGGCTACCGAAAGCGTGGGAAAATGAACTTTAGAGCTTGAAATTTCCAATACTATTAAAAATAAAACTGCGGGGTCAAGGTACCCTTAAAGACTTCCAACTTGCTCTATTCAAAAAGGCATATTTCGAAATTGTGAGATGGCTGCGTAAGGGATTCTTTAAAGGAACTAAGGGATTCCCAGAAATTCTCTGAAGTAAAGGTAGGCCAAAATGTACATTATCTTAACGACTTTTCAGCAGGTAATAATAATTCGTTTGAACCAAGTCGATATTTCAAACAGATTCCATTTGCCGAGTGATTTTTTTGTAAAAATACGTGGTTGCATAATCAACAGGAGTCAGAGCTATTCTTCGAACTGGCATACATTCAACGAATTATTTATTTATTTGTTATCAATGATAGAGAATGTAAGTACAACGCTGGATGGCAATGATTAATCATGTAAACAGACGGGTAATGTAAACAGAGGGGTCATAAGATAAGATAAAATGAATTATATGGGCAGTAACAGCACGCAGAGGGGTCATGTATACAGATTAATCATGTATAGGGTAAGAGACGACCGCAATGGTCAAGTGGTCAGAGATGTCAGGTCATGAGACAGAGTTAGAGTTAAGCGTTTGACTCCTAATTGGGCATCAACTTTTTGAAATTTGAAGGCATGAAACAAAAACTTAATGGAAACGAGATGGTATAAGCTTCTTGGTTACTAAAACGATTCATAAATACAAAGTGTGTGTAGTGTTCTTTTAGAAATCATGATAAGGGAATGTGATTAATAATTATGAAGGAGAAAGGAAAGAAATGAGAGAAGTTTGAATTCAGTTGACATCACGTGCATAATATTCGAAACACATTTACGCTTGATCGGCCTCATGCATGTTGTTCGATTGGATTATGGAATGTGAAAACGTTGAGATCTGCCTATTCATCACGCAAAGAAAAAAGATTAAACGAGAATGATGAAGTGTGGTTGCGTTTTAAGTTGAACTTTTTTAAGTATTAAAATTTGGAGCAAAAAATCTTAAGGAAGATTTGTGTAATTCCAAAATAACAGATTCTAAATAATTTGAATTTTGCGAAAGAAACTATTATGCGTGGTTGCATAAAAAGAGAGACATAGAGATTTTATTCTTTTTATACTGAGTATTACTTAAAGTAATTCTTTAAAGATTAGGGAAATGAAATGAAATTTATGAATAGGCAGCAATGTTCAAACAAAATATTTAATTATATCATAATTGAGAAGAAAAAAGTTTCAGTAAGTAAATGTGGAGTTGAACTATTTAATTATGTTTATGTGTCTTTCTAGAAATATGTTCATCTGCACATGGATGTACACAGCCGAAACCGTTCCGAACACAGGTTCGATCTTGAGGACATAATGCAACTTTACTACATACTGTACATTTGCATATGTATTCAATCAAAATAAGGCTTTGTCTTGTTACCTTCCCCATTCCTTCTCTTGGAAAATTGATGGCAGACAAAAATTCTCTCCCAGACTTGTTCCGGACTTAGGCATAACTGCCCTCTCAGCAGTGTAATTTAAAGGACAACCGTGTGAATGCTTTGTATTTCTGTACACTTTTATATTCCGACTACTTCCACAAGTTTAACACAAAATTGCTCATGTTTACACTATACTACTCAATAATCATAGCGTCTCCAAAATTATAAAGAATAAAATTTACGGTCCCTGTTCTCAAGCAACGACGTATGATAATTTCTTTTAAAAAATTCAAATTATTAAAAAAAAATATTATTTGGAATCAAACAAATATTCCCTCAAAATTACTTAGTACAACTCTCAATACTTGAACTTTCAACTTAAAACGCAACCACGCTTCCCCATTCTCATTTAACTATTTATTTGCGTGATGAATAGGCAGATCTCAACATTTTCAGATTCCATAATCCAACTGTACAGATTGCATAAGGCCGATCAAACGTAAATGTGTTTGGAATATTGTTCTCGTGATGTCAACTGATTTCAAACTTCTCTAATTTTTTTTCTTTTTCATTCATAATTATTAATAAGACTGTGATATTTTATTACCACGATCTCTAGAAATACACACACTTTGTATTTATGGATCGTTTTAATAACTAAGAACCTTATTCCACCTCGTTTCCATTAAGCTCTTTTTGCGTGCCTTCAAATTTCAAAAAGTTGATTCCCAGTCGAGACTCAAACACGGAACTCTAACTCTGTCTCATGACCTGACATCTGTGATCACTTGACCACTGCAGTCGTCTGTTATACTATACTGCACTGTTTACATGATTAATCATTACCAACCAGCGTTGCAATGACATTCTCTCTCACTGGTAACAAATAAATAAATAATTCGTTGAATGTATGCCAGTTCGAAGAATAGCTCTGACTCCTCTTGGTTATGCAACCACATATTTTTAAAAAAATCACTCGGCAAATGGAATCTGTTTGAAATATCGACTAGGCTCAAACGAATTATTGTTACCTACTGAAAAGTCGTCAAGATCATGTAAATTTTGGCCTACACTTACTTCAGAGAATTTCTGGGAATTCCTTAGTTCCTTTAGGGAATCCCTTGCGCAGTCATCGCACACTTACTCGAATAGATTCGGAAGGTCCTCGACTCGATCCCAACGGCCCATCATTCTGATTAAGGTTTTTCCAGGGGTTTTCCTCAGTCACACAAGACAAATATCAGTATAATACCTTCAACATAGGCCCTGGCCGACACCCCCTTCCCTTTCCCGGTTTGAGTCTTGGATGCCTAAAGGACATAAAAAATCTAAATTCTAAATGTTTTAATGTCCATAATATTTTTTAAATATTAACGTACCAGTATTTTAGATAAACAATACTTCTGTGGATTTTCGTTTCGTAGTTTCTGTTCAGAACATTTCATATTAAATAGATAAATAAAAAATGAGTTTCCTGTAGATTCAGTTTGGATGTGACGATAATGAAGCGAGTGACAACAATGAAGCGTAAATTACATCCTGTGTCTTTTATTCTTTGATGGGAACAAATTTCATATGCACTGGATAGAGCAGGTTCGAAGTATTTAAGGGTACTTTGACCCAGCAGTTCTACTGTTAATAGTATTGGAAATACCAAGCTCTAAAGTTCATTTTCCACACTTTTGGCAGACTGTTGCTCCGAAACTAAGCGGAATTCGACAAATTCTAAAGACACGTTTTCTCTTTATTTTGATGAGTACTTTTCGTTCCTAAAGTTTTGACAATGAATTTTTTGTCCACCCTGTATATTGTTGAATTCAAGCTTGCTTTATGCCGTTTGTTACTTTTTTAATTTGTTCCCTTTCAAAGAATAAAAGACACGTGATGAAATTTCCGCTTCGTTGTTATCATTCGCTTCATTATCGTCACACCCAAACTGAATCTACAGGAAACTCATTTTTATTTATCTATTTAATATTAAATATTGTAATGAACAGAAACTACGAAACAAAAATCCACAGAAGTTTTGTTTATCTAAAATACTGCTATGTTAATATTTAAAAAAACATTACGGACATTATAACATTTAGAATTTTGAATTTTTATTTATGACCTTTAGGCATCCAAGATTCAAACCGTAATAGGGAAGGGGAGGTGTCGTCCAGGGCCTGTGTTGAAGGTATTATCCCGACATTTGTCTGATGTGACTGAGGAAAACCCCTGGAAAAACCTCGGTAAAATGTTCGGCCGCTGGAATCGAACCGAGGACCTTCCGAATCCATTCGAGTAAGTGTTCTTTCTTTTTGAATGAGTGAGTTACAGAAGTCAAGCTAAATGCTGGTGGCTCTTTTCATACTTAGAGAGTGTGGGATACAAAAATGAAACTAGATGCTTTCTTTACATAAAATGAAACACTCACAATTCTAAATCAGTGTAGTCAAATCTAAAATAATAAAAATAACAATTAAAAAATAATTTAAAAATTATTCTTTCATGTCTCGCGTCGTGGTTTTTCACTAAAGCATGTATCTAAAATTCTATATATGAAAAATGAATATTTAATAGCTATGAATTAATAGTGATAAAATTATTCATTTGGCAACACTGCAATGAACTTTTGAGATTGATTCATCCTCAGAAATTCCGTTAAACGGTTAGAATACTATAATGACCTCTGTCCCAGTCTCCGCCTTTTATCGCTACTAATAGCTACTGAATGTATCAACGATGAGATGCTTCTATGAACATCTTTCCGATAAGAGTATCAGAGAGTATTTCTTTCAAGAATTACATGCATTGGATCAATGGAGGGAATCCGACTGCAGAACTAAGAAGATGATCTTCCTGCATACTTTAGACCGTATGGGCGTGCTGCAGCCTCTTATGGGTAATTTTCGAGCATAATATTAACTCTAAGTTTATGTAAGGTAACTTAATTTCTTAATAGAGAACTAAGCTAAAAGAATACAAAGCACATAAAAGAACATATTACAGACAACATGTGTCTTTCATCTCATTAGTATAACATGATTATAGTTTATTTGGACAAATTCACAGAAAACAAATGCTTGGGGGTATGCGCAAATGCACCTTAGTAACGAGAAAAGACCTTAGACCATCTATTGTCATGTCATTCTTGGTTTGGCATTACACATATAAAATATTTAACTAATATTTTTATAAGCATGTGAGTATAAATATATGTTATTACCTTTTTCACAAATAGCCTTGTGTATGGTAAATGTTGAAAATAGCCCAGAAAAATTGACAACCGTCTTGACAGGGACTCGAACCCAGATCTTCCAGTTGCCGATCCATTGCCGGTTGCTGTGGTGTAATGGGCAGCATACCCAACCTACAACTGAGATATCCGGGTTCAAGTCCGGCCACCGCGGCTGAAATTTATTCTGTGTTAATTTCAACGTATGCTATGACAGATTGTTGCTGTTATGTATTCTGTTGTTACATGACATATTCCTGGTTGCTAGGTAACCTGAAATTCATTGTCCAGCACTCTGAAATTTTACTATTCGTATCATTATTATGTTTATAATTATTTTCATCTTATTATTAACCACCGTAATCAACATCATCCGTATGCAAGTGCCGTCTAATGCAAGTATCGTGTACATTATTGTGTAATTGCTTCTAACTTTTACCAAGATAATTTGAACAAATTTCAGGTAAAATAAATATTATCAATATTTTATTTCAAATATTATATTCAGCTGACTTTGGTTTATTTATATTAGCAGAGTCGCTTGGACATTTTATTATTTATATGATTAGATATCATGTTTGAAGCTAATTCGCTCCCTAATTAGGAAACACTTGAATTAGGGTTCAAATCCGAGATCGTCTTATATAGTTTGAATTTAAATTTATTTAAGACCTTTTAGCATCTTTAGCTCAAGCCAGAATGGCGCAGGTATCAGTCAAGGCCTTACTTAAGGTACCCTCCTGGCACTCGCCTTTTGAAACTGAGGGAATCCCTGAAAAACTTCAGTCAGGATAGTTGACCGCGAGGTTTGAACCACCATCTTGTATAAGGCCTTTAATAACCACTTATCTCCGGGCACCCTTCTTATAACAAAAAATTAAAACTGCAATATTATTAATGTTTCTGATAACTTTAATTAACATGTATTACAATTATAATAGCGATGAAGTCGCTATTGTTAACATATTGCAAAAAATATGTCCACATGCTTACATATGAGAATTTTTCTATAAACACATGTAATCTTTTTGGTTTCATTATTGTGTCGCATTAGTAGAATATTGTTTAATGTGTGAATATTTTATTAAATAGCGGTAGATGATTTCCACCTATTATATATACGCTTAGTGTATTGCTCGTATAATCTCTTTATTTCCATCTACATGGTCATTTAGTTAGTTTGATAGGGAACGCAAGGAAGGGGTTCAAAATGTATTATGTTTTAATTGTGATTTACGTCCTAATGAAGCACATCGTTTACAATTGTGAAACCAACTAGGGGCAACTAAATTCTTGTCACATCCGGTAGGTCGCCATGGTAACCCGTCATTTTACAGTCTAAACAAACAGGTATTTAGCAGTGGGTTATGGTGTTCGTTCGATATTAAAAAATCACTGGTTTTGTAGTATTACAATGAAATAGGTGCGTTTTGTTTGTTTCCAAAGGACTAAAATTAGAAAATAAAATGAATGGAGCGAATTACATACGTAAACAAATTTTTCGCAATATAATTGAACGCAATTTTGAATACATTTACATGATGACGAGGATAATTCCTGGTTGATTGCTGAGTTCTTGTTTTTAAAAAATGGGGGTTAATTATATCCAAGAAGCTTAAACTGAAGTTGCTGATTCGATTATAGTTAAGGCCACACACTCAAGAAAATACATATTAGTGCTAAAACGAAACCCTTGTACCCTATGTACAGCGTCGCAAATTGATATTTCAGATAAAGTTGACAAGAAATGGCATAAATAGAAAAATCGAAAAGGTGATAGTACCTTTGTGTGTGTTTCATAAAAGCATAAATTACCGAATTAAAAATAAGATACTCACATCAACTTAATATATTTATTGTTCATGTGTATGAATTTTCCCCTATGTGCATCAATCTCGGTCATATGTAAGTAAACTCAGATGATTAGACTGTAGAGCATTTTATATACTCTTTCAATCAGTTTCTGTTCATCAGTGAAATAATCAAGAGTTCTAAACATATTAATAGCCATTCCTTCCACAACTGATTTTGTACTTTGTGCTATGAAACATACTGTTTATTTAGAATTGGCCATCCCCGTTGCTATGGTAACCAACCGGATGTAGCGTCAAAACTTTAGTCGTCCATAATAGCGTGGGACCGAAAACACTCTTGGGAATAGTATGTGTGCTCATACCAACTTGTACTCTTCCCTAGTACCATTTTGCCATCATGGTATCTGGATTACAGAACTAAAGCATATTTAATTAACAATCCGAAGAAATAATTTAGGAAAAGAGAGGGGTCATACCATGCCAAATCAGGCAGAAAACGGGTAAAATGTAACGCATAGTTTCAGATTTTGATTAAATTTGGCGCATTGATTCTTGAAAGGGTTCTAGGCCACCAGTGTCCAGAGTTGCAGTGCTTCAAAGTTGACATGCTTTCTCATCAAATGTTGCCGCGACCGACACTTTACGGAGACACACACATTAGAATTTTATTTTCTAAATCATGCTTTATGAATTGTCAAGAACAAGATTAGGTGTTTCTTATGTAAAATTTATCGGAGAATCCAAATTTGATAACATAATTGTGGGAGAGCCAATCGTTTTTGAGATATGGGTTTATGATTGCGAAAAAGGTAGTTTCTCAAATGGTTTCTCACCTTGCAACATAATACCGTGAGTATCTCAAAAGGAACACCAGATAGAGATATGAGACTTGCACCATTGGAAAGAGTAGAAAATTTTCTATAGAGTGATGTGATTGGAAAGCCTATCTCCAAAACATTTTTCTGTTTTTATCTCATTATATATAATGGTATGGACATTGCAACATAATAACATGAATATCTCACGAGCAACACCAGATACAGAAATGAGACTTACACCATTAAAAAGACAAGAAAATTTGCTATAGAATGGTGCAATAAAAATAGTGAGTTATTGGTGGGAATTCCATCTGCAAAGCAATTTTTGTTTTTGTTTTATATTATTATTTATATATAATTACGTTGACTTTTCAATATAATACCATGAATATCTCAAGAGGAACATCGATGCAGATATGGAACTTGCACCATTGGAAAGAGCAGAAAATTTTCTATAGCATGACGTAATAAAACAGTTGATTCTTGGTGAAAAGTCCATCTAGATAGCACCTTTTTGTTTTTACATCATTATATATATATAAATAAATAAATATATATAGTCTTTCTCAAACTCTATTTCCTGAAAACTTGGAGAATCAGGAAGGCTTTAAACCGGTAGGATATTCCTATGGTTCACATGACCATATTCCAATCTGTCTCAAGCCAGAAAAGACTAGGGGAGACCTTAGTAAAAGTTTAAGAGGGGCTTGATTGATTCTTCTATTGTTTTTAGCTATCATTTCTACTTCTAATTAGATTTGCATCATTACAATAATTTTAATTTTAATATTCTCTTGTCTTGTTTACATTGCATATTATGATAATTTATTTTCAATTTTAGATAATTTACGATTTAAATTGTTTATTCACCATCTAGATAATTTATTTACAATTTTAATTTCAATAATTTATATAGCATTACTTCTAGTCAAGATAGGTTATCTAGTTATACTAACATTTTAGAAACACTTTTCGTCTGTAATTTGTTTTTACTAATCTCACTTAATTTTACTTAATAACGTAATTTAGTATTTTCGCAGATTGCTGTGGCCACTTCATCTTGAATTCCCTTTTTATTTTAACCACAACGGTCCTTAAAACCCTTTTATATCCGGTCATACTAGGACTCATTTGTTATTCTGAATCAACGTCGTAGAAATTGATTACGAATTTCCTACATTATGATTGTCCAAAATGTAAATAGTGATATAATTTATTGCATATGTTTACCAGATACTTTATGATTTATTCCTTCTGAACATTTTGCGGAGTTTATTTATTTTTAATTTTAATTCCATTTCGTTTATTTGGCGTTACATTCAATTTGCATTGAATTAATTTGCGTTAATTTCATATTTCGATTTTAATATTTTGTTGTATACAACTTCGTACAATTTGCAATACTCTCCATAATATTCATTTATTATTTACCTTTGTCCTACGTTTGCAATTAATAACTTTTGATTGATTTTCTAATTTTGTTTTGTTTATTTTTTTGTAAAAAATCTTTTCATTCCAAACCATTTTCCAAGCGTTCACAGCTTTCACGTCAACTCTGATCGCTTAAGAACGCCAACGTGCACTTATTTGACGGATACTTTAGTTGGTCGAGATAGCAGTTGCGCCGGATTCGCGCATCGAGCAGTACTCTCTAATCTCAGACCCACCTGGTCTTTAAGACCACACACATTCTCAAACTTTTAGATTGACGAAACTTCATTCCGTTTCGAATTTTGAATTTCGCGTTGGATTTGCCAATTCTTTTCAATTTTGACTTCCATCATCAACTTCCATTCTTATTCCGACTTTCTATTTGGAACTAATGACAACTCAGTTGCTTCAAGTCTCATTCCATTCCATTCTTACATTTCATCCTTCTTGGACTTTGATTGAACTACTCTCATTCAAACCCTTTTTTGTAGTTTCAATCTTGTTTTCAATCTTAATCCTAATTTAAATTTTATTTCTTCTCTCCTTTTCTTTTCTCACGCATCTCACTCACAATTCAACCGATTACGAAGGCAAAGAACCACTCGACCAACAAATTGATTCTAATTTTGCATGATAGGCCTTTTTTCACGCAAATTTGCCCGAAATACGCTATTGTTTACGTGTGAGATCACATTCTCCTTTGAGAAAAGAGAAACAGATTCAATTTTGAATTTAGTATTGAATTTTACAGCTATTTCATTTTATAATGATTTGTTTGCGATTACAATTATTTCAACATATTAACCTTATATTATTTTATTATCAAGTGAAATTAATTTATGTAGTTTTATTGATCATTTACTTAGGTAATTCATACTTTCGTTGGTCATTCATAACACCACGTTCTCATAATTTGTAGTTACGGACTTCGATAATCAGATCAATTATTACATTTTCATTTATTACTAATGTTTATTTATTTTACTATTCTCACATGGTAAACTTACATAACTTTTCTGAGTCATATGTCTTTTGAAATTATTATTATTTGTAATTTGGTGCAATATGTATTACTTTACTTTAGGTGTACCATTAATTTACAGAGAGGTACTTGACCTACCCTGCTACAATCGCTATATTGACTTATTACCTTTTGTATATTCATTATTTATTAGTTTATGCTTCACTGCGACGCTGCCTATGATTTATTATTATTGTTTTATATAGTACCTATATTTATTATCTATTACAATTTTCCTCATTAATTGCCTTTTATTTGATTTTATCATAATTTAATTCAAATCTTACTTACAATGATAAAATGGGATTTCACTTCCATTCCTTCCTATCTAGTTAACCTAATGTGAGACTAATAACGCTTGTCTCCATTATCTAAGCGTAATCTAACACAGTGTGTATAAGAACCCAACATCGACCAGCTGTAGTCGAGGTAAGGTTACTTAATACAAGACGTCTTTCTAACCAGACGGCTCATCACAGAGGAGTGGTTGAACATTAACTGATCCCATCGCACTGATCGAAACTAAGCTCGGTCAATGTCCGCTTTCCTCTCAGCTGAGACGAAACTGTCTGTAAACACTATTTTATTTACATCCTGATAACACATTTACATCCTGATAACTTTAAAATAATCCTAGATGTATTGAAAGTTGAAATTCAATTTTATTTAATGTTGCTATTATGTAAACGAAACGAAACTGTCTGTAAACACTATTTTATTTACATCCTGATAACACAATTACATCCTGATAACTTTAAAATAATCCTAGATGTATTGAAAGTTGAAATTCAATTTTATTTAATGTTGCTATTATGTTTTTAGTTTCTGTATTCTTGCTTTCCAAGCACCTTACCCAAATATTGTATTTCAACGGTATCTCTCTTTATTCGATTTCTTTTATAGGTGAACTGTACTTCGTAAGAATTCTTATTTACTTGTCGTATAATAGTGGCTAGCGTTATAGCCTAATTCTTCGTTATTTCTTGCCTAGGAGTTACATTTAATAATAAGACTACCTCGTCGGGTTGTAAGCATAATGTTTTTCCGTTTTTCATGTGCCTTCTGACGTTTTTCGTAACGTTTGTAGATATTTTCGTATGCCACTTTACGTGATTTTTGCTATAAGTCTAGTCTTTGTTCATTGGACTGATACTGACAAGGATTATGCAAACTAGTATAATTCAAGACGAGGCTGATAAGCCCACAGTAAATAATGTGGTGAATACTGCATAACATCGTGTTGACTAGGATTAGTCTGCATGATAATCGCTTGTAAAGGAACATTCCAACCATCAACCTTATCGTTAACAAAATGTCGAAGAGTATCCTGGATTTTTAACTAACCCTTTCGGTTACACCAATCGTATAATGTGAGCTTGTATCTTCGAACTTTAGTTGTATTCCTAGTCTATCACTGAGATCCTTAAACATATGACTTAAACATAGAACTTAGACGATCAGCTAAAATGGGTTTTGGAATGCCAAATTTCAATATCACTTTGTTATATAATACATCCACAATACTTTCGGTAGTTAGATTTTTGATTGGTTCTGCTATTACATAACGTGTGGCCATATCACGAATGACTAAAATGTGTTTAAAACCACCATTTTCTGTCTTCGGCAGGGGTCCTAATTCATCGATTACTATTTGTTCAAACTTGTTGCATTCCGGAAACGTTTGAGGAATGATCTGTACTTTACGTGCGTTACGTTTATTTGCTAAACAACTGCTGCATTTCTCTACGGATTGTTTTATGTATTGCTTAAGATCGGGAATTTAAATCTTCTTAACAGCCATAAAATAAGTCTTCGAAAACGAATAGTGTCCAGCTAATATGGAACCAAGAATTTTTTGAAACACTTGATCTCGTATACAAAAGGGAACACATGTTAAATATTTAACAAGATTTGCAAATTTGTGACGTCGATACAAAATCCCACCAGCCAATTTGTATTGACTTTCTGCCTTTTCAACTTTTACATCTGGCTGCTCTGCCGTTTCTAAATATTTGTAAATTGGAACAAAGAATTTGTCATCTTCCTGAAGTTTCAGTAAATCAAACTCTTTCTTTGAAACGAAATTATATTCCACTTGATCGATTTTAATCATCTTCTTGAGGAGGAATATTAGTTTCTCTGCTTATGTAATCACTCGGATTTTCGGATGTTGCAACGTATGCGAATTCGTAATCAAATTCTGAAAGAGCTAAGGCCCAACGAACCAAACGCGCTGGTAAATTTGGCGTTGTTTTTAAATACAACAGCGCTCTATTATCAACACAAACTTCAAAGCGTTTTTCTAACAGATAATAGGTGTTGGATCTTAGAGTTAACAACAAGGCTAAAAGTTCCAAGTCAAGAACTGAAAATTTTGTTTCATTTGGTCTCAATAAACGAGAATAGTATGACGTCGGATAATATTGATCTTTTTCGCTATGCCTTTGCATTACAATGCCAGCTATTGCTTTTGTCGAATTTTTACGGTTTTAAAAGAGGCGCTTGAATAAGAGCCTCTTTCAGTTTCTGAAAAGCTTGTTCTTGCTCTGGGCCCCACGAAAACTTCTTATTCTTGCCTATTATACATTCTAAAAGCTGTGTGAGCTCTGCGTAATTGTTTACAAAACGCCTGACGTAATTACACTGTCCTAAAAAGCTCCTAAGCTTCTTGTTTTGGGGTCTTCAAAAGCCGCTATTGAATTAACTATTTTGGGATTGATACGGTGCACAAAATGGCCGGTCAAGTGCCCGAGCGCAAGAATGGTATGCTGCATAAATGATGTTTTCTATAATGAGATACGCAGTCCTGTTTCTGTAACCTTGAAACAACTTCTCTAAAATCTAAGGAACTTTACTTTCGACATCGTGGTATATAAAAATATCGTCCATGTAGTACTACAGATATTGGGGTTCTAAATTACTTAGAGCAGTGCTTCTCAACCTTTTCGAGGCGGCGGACCCCCGCTCCTACAACTAAGGAATACATTAAACATATAGTATCAATAGATCTTCTTGCAACATCTCTAGCTTAAAAGAGACGCACAATTTCTATACATGAAAGTATACAGATTGCCAACACCACTCAATTTGTGAATTAGTAGTAATAATAACAAAAATTAACAATTTTGTTTACTTACAGTTACTCAATGAGATGGATGGTGTTGTTTTCCGGACGTAAACTTTTTCATATCTGGCTCCAAAGTAGAAATTTTCAGGCGCAGATCTGGTTCTATATCAAGTCTGTTTCTGTACTTATTTTTCATATAAACAAGTGGAGAAAATGTTGACTCGCACAAGTAAGTAGTAGCGAAAGGCATTAGATGTGAAATTGCCTTCCTCGAAACATCAGGATACAAAGACCGCGCATGTAACCAAAAGTTTAACAAACACAAACTAGGAAACATCATCTTCAACGAGGAATCACATGACAACTCAATAAGCTGGTCTTCTTCATTTGGTGATAGCTCATTTTCATTATTTAGAAACGGGTTCTTCATCCAATTGTTTTTCTCTTTGGAAACCGGAAAGTAGGCTCTCTACTGGGAACCCAAAGAAGACAAATGCTCCTTCATACTTACACGATCTTCATTTGGGAGTTTGGTTTCACTTGTCGACAAAAAGTCGTTCAGCGTGGAAAAGGAATCGTATTCCTTATTGTCGATTCGGCGAACCCAAACTTTAATTTCTTTAATTGTGGCCTCAATTTTGTCATCCACTGAAAATACAGTAACACTGGAACCTTGGAAACTTGAATTTAATGTATTCAGAAACGAGAAAATATCTGACAAATAAACAAGTGTCGAAAGCCAAGAAAAGTCATTTAAGCAGTCCTATAGTTTTGGTTCCAGTGTTGTTCGAGAGAGGCACTAATGAAAGTTCCTTGGAATGTTTTTCGCTAAGCAAATTGCGAGCTATTGCCTTCGTTGCCTGAAGAATTAAGTCATCACCAATTGTATGAGGATGTTCCTTTTTCGCAACCAGTAGAGATACTTCGTATGAAGCTAAAACAGCCTTTTCATTGTTTGAGCCTGACACAATGTCTCTAACTACTGGGTAAGTTCTGCTATTCTTTTAAAAAAATAATAGGTTTGTTCACTGAAGCACTGTGCTTTGTTTCAAGATGTAATTCTGAAGTTTTCATGGCTTCATTTGATAGCACCCCACCGCAAATTACACACTGTGGTTTCTGATCACCATCTCGTTCAATAACCGAAAATTCCAACTCTAAATAATTCGGGAAATATTTCTTAGCCACTACATTATCATTTTTGCTACATGAAACCGTAGCCTTACCGTCATGTTCTGCAGCTTCACCGTTCGTTGGTAACGGACGTTTTACTGAGACCGATTTAAGCCACCGATCCGTTTTCATACAGATTAACACAGAAGTTAACAGAAACAATTATACAAGTAACTGAAAGAAAACCTCCCTGATAAAAATACACACTAACTTCTCACAGACTGAACAACGAACTTCACACAGAGCGAACAACGAACTTCTCACACGCCGAACAACTTCAATAATAACTTGAACTCAACTGCAAGAAGTGTCTTAACAGGACACTTAAGACCAATTTTGGCTCCAATTTTTTGGATACCCCTCCCCCACACACATACATACACACAAGAAGCATCGAACTTATGTGAAACTGTTTCCAGTTGTGTTTTGGCTAGTCTCTTTCTCTTGTCTGTCCCCTCCAATATAACAACAGTGGTCACTCAAAGACTAGCAAATGTTACTCGACATATATCTGTCACCGCGGCCGACTTTGGGCGGGGAAGCTAGCTTACGTGATGAACAACAGCAAAGTAGTGCAGCAGAGCAAAGTTCAACAGGGCAGATATTTTATCATCCTTTTCCCCTGTTTTAGTGCGTATTTTGTGTTAACTGTAACAAGAATCTAGAGAAGTGGAGAGAAGAAATAGGAGAAACTAACTAAAAACTGTGATCGAAGAGAATGTTTGTGGCTCTTGGAGTGGTCGGTACTGTTAAGACCTGGACGACGTGCACACAGAAGACAAGAAGTAAAGCTTATGCGCGAGCAAACGTCTAAGTTTCATTTTCAAACTTAAAAAATCACGAGTACATTTTTGTATATTACAGGGAAAATATGAGGCATAAAATATTCATACTTTGCACAAAAGTGGGCTTTGGTATAACATGTCTTCGTGCAAATATGAATATTTTATGTCTCATATTTTTCCTCTTATATACTCGTGATTTTTTATTTGAAAATGTCACTTAGACATTTCTCCGCGCATACGCTTCAAGTGCATTTAGTCGGACTTCGAGATAAAAAAAAGTACGTGAAGCATCCCCGACTATTATGTTTTAAAACTATTTTATAAAATGACATCTGCAAAAAATGATGTAAATATTAGGCACTAAATTTCCGTTACACATCAAACTATCGCGGCCCCCTTACATTCTTGTCGCGGCCCCCAGGTTGGGAAACACTGACTTAGAGTTAACGCTAATATTCTGTTGAATACGCTAGGGCTATTCCGGGACCCCATCAGTAGTACTTTGTACATATACTTGCTAGTATTTGACTGTGTAAATGCTGTACAGTTTCGAGAATCTTCCGTAATTAGAATACTGTAATATGCACTCTTTAAATCTAATTGACAGTACAAAGGTTCCCGGAGATATTGGCAAGTATTTAAGAGATATTTGGCAACGCTGTGCACAAAGGAATAGTATGTAAATTCAGCGATCGAAAATCCGTTGTAAATCTAAATTCACCATTAGGTTTCTTAAGGAAAAAGCAAGGAGAATTATACGCACTTTCACATGATTCAATAACACCTTGTTCCAAAAGAGTATTTATCTTGTCCTGTATATGAGGCCGAATTGCATGTGCAATTGGATATGGATGTTTCCGAAAAGGTACTTTAGAATATAATTCAATATGGTGTTGGTAATTCTTTACATGACCTAGTCTAATCTTGTCCCAAGCAAAAACATTGGCGTATTTATAACATAAATAAAATTTGTTTTTTGTTTCCGGTGTCACATCTTCGCCTCTTTTTAATTTTTAAGGATCAAACAATTTTCTGTCCTGTTCCAATTCCTGTTTTTCCTTTTCTAATTCCGCTTGAGTAATATTCAGACATTCTTGTGTTGTTGGTATGTATACGTCCTCTGCTTTACCAATGTCTGTAGTCCTTGGAAGTATAACCTTATAATTATATGGATTTATAACCTCCACTAACTCTTCCGTTACTGAAAATATACATCGTGGCACTAGTATTCCGTGTTTGTCAAAAACATCCACATTTGGTTCTAAAATTTGTTCTTTGCCAGAACGTGAATTTATCAATTCTAATTTTAGCACCATTTTGGTACGTGGTTTTATCTCCACCTTTTCTTGAATTACAAATTTCGGCTGTTAGTTTTCGTCAGGTAAATAATTTATTTTCTCCGACACTAAAAATACTTCGTATGAGCTGTCTACAAACTTGGAAGGTGGCGTTCAAAATCTTTTTAGAACTAATTGATTTATATCTAGAGTGATGCTAGCTCCCTGACGAACGATTAAGTAATTTTCTATTAACATTGTATGTTTCATTAGATTGTCTACAATCCTAAATGTATGGTGAAAGGTGTTTCCTACATATGAAACTTTACACGAGCTACTTGTGGCATAGTTAAAACATCCTGCGTTATGCCACGTATCTGCGTACCTGAATCTACAAGTTTTGCCTTCGTAGTCAGGATGCTACTATCTATTAAACTTATCTGAGAGCACGTGTCTATTATTGTGTTGTATGCCTTACCATTCACCATTACCTTAACATAAGGCGTCTCGTTCCTAATTTTCAATTGACATGCGTCTTTCGTGTGATTTATTAATCCACAGTTTGTGGAATGAATTGTAAGCGCGGACCTTTGTCTTGCATTTTGTTGTACGTCCTCTGTCGGGTACTGTATGGCTGGTACAGTTTGTACTGGTGGACTTTGATGGTACGTCTGTGGCTGATAATTTTGTTGCGGTGACCACTGTTGCGGCTGGTGATATGATTGATACCCTTGATCATATCCTATATTGTTATATCCAATTCTTGGATATCGTGGGTTTACAAAACCTCTGCCACGTCCAAGTACATTTCCGCGAAAATTACCTGTTGTTCAGACCGCCTCGACTATTGTTATTTCCATAATTATTTTGGTAGCTGTTATTTTGATAACCATTATTTTGGTAACCACCTCTTTGTGTATTATCCCGATTTTGTTGGTTACCTCGCTTGCCACGAAAATTGCCTAGTTGGTAATTTTCGCATTGTCCGTTTCGGGTCTGCTGTTGACCGTGTTGATTACCTCTAGTATTATTATGGAAATTTGGAGGATTATTTCTAATCATAAGTGTTAGTTTCTCTATGTTTCGTAATGTCCTCAGTTGAATCCTTTTTTGCCGTATCATTTTTCACGTTTTTATGTTTAAATTTATTTTTATTTTTGTCCTTCTTATCAGGTTGTTTCTGCTGTTTTCGTTTTCTGTACTTTGGACTTTTAACTGCGGAAGATCCGGAGTCAGATAAAGCTGATTCCGCTGCTGTTGAATACTTTGACGACTCTTGTGACTCAAGGTCAGATTCAGCGAATGTTTCGCTTTCACTGTGAACAACTTGTCGACGCTTGCCTTTTACAAGCTCTTTTAAGGTTTACGCCTCTCGATATTTAATTTATTGGTTTTTACACTTACTAATGCATTCAACAATTTATCAACTGTTTCGAATACCTGAGTCCCTACTCAGTCCATAAAGTCTGACAATGAACTTGCGCCTACAATTTTAACCTGGTCTCTTTCTTCAATGGTTGGCTCATGACGATGATTGAGGTACAATTTATCGAACACACGGTCTTTTACTGACTCATGTCGTTCTTGTACTCGGTCTCTTAAGACTTGTCCTCCGTCAACCTTTGGACTTACACGAGTAAATGCTTTAACCACATTCTTTTTAAAGCAGTGAATTCCAATTTCCTTTTTGGATCCGCATCTGTAACCATCTGTTCCTACCTTTTCCAACAAATGCACTCGGTAGCATCTGTTTTACCTTATTATTATCCCAACATAGCTGTTGTTTGGCATCCTCGTACAAGTTAAAGAATTCCTCAATATCATCCTTACCGGCATCAAATTTTGAGGTGCCAAAGCTATGATTGTTTACCGTAATATAATTATTGTTGACAGGTGGTGGTGGGGGTGGATCCATTGTTTTGGTTTTATTTTTCACTTTACGCGCTTCTTGCCGTGTAAAATAAAACTTTGGTGGTGATTGTTTTTCTGCTTTTCGCTTCGACCTAGATGTACTTACGGAAGTGGCTATCTCGTACAACGCATCGGGAGAGGAATCCAATTCGTCAGCTAATTCTTGACATCTTTTACGTTTTGACATATCATGGTTGTATTGAAAGGCATCCTTTGCCGTTTATCAATTCCGCTATGTTTGCTATTTTTATGTTGTTACATTAACTTCCTATTGATTACAATTTAATGTATCCCGATTCCCGACCTACACCGACTATAACATTAAATAAATACTGAGATGGTACACTTAATTATACAACATAATAACAACTAATTTTAATTTACGCGCACCAATCGTTAATTACAAAATGATTCAAGTTTTGAAGTTGTTTTAATTATAACAATTACGTACTGCAATTAACATACCGACCTTAAGCATTGTTGTGCTACGGGGTTCGCTACTACTTTAAAACAGGGTTTTAAAGCAAACCAGCAATATTTCCACCATGTGTACGATCCGTGGGATCGTCACGCCTAGTTCCTAATTTCAGCTTTACTGTGAGCTAGAATTTGCGATATGTCTAATATCGCAGAAATAAGCTCAGATATTAGTCATGATACTCTGCTATTGCATTGAGATGCAGTCCTTGAGCATTTATGGGTGTATTCCAATGAGCGCTAAGACTTATAGATCAGCTTAACTAGTTTGAGTAACATAAGGATGTTGAACATAAAATCACACTTCAATTTGCTCGCGTTTGCTACCTGTATTTCCTATTTGTGCATACTTTATTATTTTTCCAATCCATATCATAAGAGACCTTCGTGTTACATTTCTTTAAATTTGTAGAAAATCAATATACAATGAATAAATATGATTTTTTCCTGACTTTACAAGGCTTATGCGATCATTATATATATATATATATATATATATATTATGTTAGGAGACACAAGAATTACAAAATATTGTATACAATAGACGTAATTATTACACTTTCGCAAATACATGTTATGTCTCTCTATTTCACACTTCTCTTTCGCATTGCGTTAATTTGGAGATTATTAATATTCAATGTTCTTATGATCAAGAGATGTAAATTACATTATTTTACAGCTTATTGACTTCTAGAATGCAAAATTGATCATCACATTCACTGAAGATCGTGGTCATCAAATACACCTTCGGAATCATTGAAAAAGTCTGCATAAACTGCTTTCTCATGTTTGCCACCGCATACATTAACAGCCCACCAGTACCTCCTGTCTCTTCCATCTTCATATACGGTCCAGCTCCTTCAGGAAACATTTCATGTGCTACAACGGTAGGCTTCATGTAAACTGTTATCTACGTATAATTATGGAAAGTGACAAACGTTCCGTTCCGACAAATATATCAAAATTACAAATATATAAAAAAAAAAGGAGCAAGAATATCTCCTTTGCCTTTGTGTATGGCTCCCTATGATGAGGCAACATTACCTCTTTGAACTGCCATGCTTATGCTTTGAATTAAAAAGGTGCTTGCTCTATCATCACCAGATTATTGTGTGATACGCTTACCTATTTCCTTTATAAAGTTGAGGCCTTCTTTTCCCCATGAACCACTGGATTCGATTGCAATGGCTACAAAATGGCACTTCTATGTAAGATTACTATTTTGTCCTTTTTTCCGTTTCTTTTCGACTGACGATGTTTCCCTCCTGGATTTAGAATGGCCCCTAGAATGTTTTTACGTCTTTCACTCGAAGAGGATAAGTTAACTAAAACAACTTTGAATTTGAAAAGTACTTTCTAATTTGAGTGCTAATTGGCATTGGTACATTTTTAGTTTATTACATGAGTGTTAGTTGTTTATAAAATGTCAAATTGGCACATTATTTGTGTGAAATATAAATTTTACGGAAGAATGTTCTTAACTTTCTGAAATTGTTGTGTGCTTGTCAAATAAATAAATAAATAAATAAAACAGTCAATACACACAGAATTTTGTCTGGATACCTGAATATTTTTAGCACTGATAAGGTTACAAGTATGTAACAAACATACTCCCATTTTTTCAGAATTGCAGTATGCTTGTCAAAAAAGCAGTCAATACTCATGCTTTCTCGTCTGTGCAACCTGAACAATGTATTAGAACTTGCTTAGAATTTTTAACTGCATGTCCTTTTCCATATCGTTCAGAAAGTTTTTCACATCATCCGTAACAACGGCAACTACTCTGCCTTGATGGCTGCAATACATGATTCCCTTTAAATATTTTCTCTGCGTTGATACTGTGTACTATAAATCAAAGACTTCTTTCTACTTATTACTTTGGCTAATGGTAGTCCAAGCAGTGAAACAAGAATACTCCACTCAGAGTGGTGTTGTATAAACTGATATAAATAAACAATAACAATTACCCTTATGTGGAAATAGTTCAGTAATACCACAGTTGATGTGCATTGATTTATGCTGTTCCCCGGGGCCAGTGCTAAAATTTCCTCCACTTATTTCAATTATATGTATGCATAAATTATATACGAAGTTTTTCAACAAAATGATAGAAGTGAGCTATGTATCAACGAGTGCAGTGTTGCTAACTTTGAACGGACCATTAATCTTAGAGACCAGAGATAAATATTTCACCATTTGGTTTGAAGACAATCGTGAAGAAAACACATACACAAATAATTAAATATCATGATAAACTGTGTGTCAGTTTTATACACGTGGCCTGGAGATGAGACCCTTTTGTGCATCAGATTTATGCACGTGGCGCTGTACTGCAATGTTTGGATACAAACACTTGGCCCCACGTGTGTTAAATATAAATTAGTTTACTGTTTTATATGGATATGGCAAGCTCAAAAATGTAGGAAATTAAGATAATACCTTGTCTTCTCGCGTGACAGATGCTCCACCTGTTGCTCCTGCGTCTCGTGGTTGCATTTCAAATACAGTACGGAAAAGATTTTCTGACGTGCTTGTTAAAAATCCGATTTCAGCGTTCGGGTGCAAGCCATATAAATATGGAGATTCTGGTGGTAAAACGTCATCAATGTATTGATGATAGCTTGGATAATCAGTGTTTGGAGGTGCTTGGAAACCTGGAGCTAGTTGAAGTTCACCGTCCACCTATAAAACATTCAAAAGTAAAAATAAAATCAGATTTAAAATTTCTCTTTCCCTTCATTTCCGATTTGAAGTAAATGACTAGAAATAAGAACTTAAATATCCTCTTGCGTTACATACTGAAAAAATTTTAATGACAGAACCACAATACTTTAAGAATTTATTTAGTTCAAATCCACAAAATATCGTTTGAATCCTCAAATATCCTCGGGGCATCCACATCCGCGAATAGAGAACGCGAGGAAGTTTGAGGATTGGAATGAAACTTTGTTGACCCGAGTTGTGGCTCTGTTTTTTCCTTTTTTTAAAAAAGACGTAGAAATGCAGTATATTTTTAGTTGTTTATAGTGTCTGATTACCTGTTTGATATTTTGTTTCCGAAACTTTCCTGATCTAAAGGCATGTAAGTTGAATGGACATGAACTGATTGTGCTTTCTGCTAGAACTACAAAATAAATAGCAATATTTCTATATATAGTTGGTCTTTAAAATACTACGACAAATTCACAGAAACATTGAAAATGAGTATAAATATGTTGTCGCTAAATAGTTTAGTAGCTACGCGACCCAAATACCTTCGTTGAAAATGACATAATATCTCGATGTAAGACGTATCTGCTTAGCAAGTAACCAGATATTGGATCTATTTGAACAAAACTTATATTTGAAGAATGCAGCTTACATGCTTGTCCACTATGCAACTTCCGTTCCTTAACAGTGAAAAGGCGTAAGTGGAAAATCCACGTTATTCTTCTCTCCTATAATCACTAATTTTGCTCAAAACGAATTCTTAGTTATCACTTCCATTGCTATTTGGTAAGGCTTGAGTGTCTTATATCTCTCGAGATATTGCTCATTTGTGACGAAGTCTCTGTAGCTCCAAAACAAAGCAGTTTTCAACAGATGGTCATATGAACTTCCGTTTCTTGTTTTGATGTTAGTTATTATAACCCTTCAAGGGTTGTCGAACCGTTTTGGAGACACTATAATATTAATACTGCAATTGCATTTTTTAAATTTAATAAAAATAATTATAACGAAATGTTTAACACTATCAAATGAGTGTACATAAATTATTCTCTTCTAAAGAATATTGAAGTAATTGTCTATTTTGAAACAGTAAAAAAAAATCAAGTATAACTAGAGTTCAACAAGGTACAGTATGGACATATACTGCAACAGAATATTATTTATTTTTGTTAAATAATTATTTATTTTTGTTATTAATAATTATAACGAAGACTATATTCTATCCTGGTTGGAAAGCCGGATGGAAGGAGGCCATTGGGAAGACCGAGACGTCGTTGGGAGGACAATATTAGAAGAGATCTTCGAGAAATAGGTGTTCGTGATGGAAACTGGCTTGATATTGCCCAGGATAAAATCCAATGGCGAACGTATGTTACTACGGCGATGAACTTGCGAGTTCCATAAGCCATAGAGTTAGTTAGTTAATTAATTAATAATTATACATAATATAACTAACTAGGGCAAACGGTCATTCCCAAGATATTTTAAAATTAAGGCCGAAAATGATTTGGCAAAACTGATATTGTTTCAGACACGTCACTTATTGTTTCTTTAATGGCTTCTGCACACGAAACATATCTTATATATTTTTTGTTGTTGTTAAGACGATAATTTCAAGAAAACTTCGTTAAGTTATAAATTTAACTTATTAAGTCTAACATCTCGGCATCCAGTTGTCAAAAATTCAGCTCGCAAACAAACTCTGTATTTCAATAGAGTAGCTAGCAAAATCCATTTATAGCTTCTTTTTTTCTAGGATTCAGCCATCTAATAGGGAGAACGTAAATGCGAGGTCTAACGTACAGAGAGCAGTAGAAGCATAATTGTGAACATCCTTTAGTAGTGTCCTCGTCAAGCAAGCAGAAGAGCGTTAGCTTACCGTGAAAAAGGTCTTCGTTTCGAGTTCTGGTCCTGACATTTATTTTGTACATGTGTAATTTTTATATTTCACAACATGCATTTAACATATGAAGTGAATGGTATTGTTTTCCAGCTTTTCTTTTCATTCGTGTGTTTTTTTTTTGCTTTATTTATTTAAAATCTACTGACTTACATAGTACTACAGTTGTATGTTCACATAACAAACAGAAAACACTTTGAAAATGAGAATAAATAAACGGTTGCATTACACATGCGGTATAATAATAATATATAATATGATACCTTTATTTGAGTACTATGAATAATACAATACCAATATAGGATACATATTGGTTACAGATGTAAGTAAAGAATTGGATACAAAATAACAAAAAATATGATACCAACTATCAAGTCAGAGTTGCTGAACAAAAAAATCATAACTGCAATACACATTTAAATTGAATTATCTAATACAAATACATGCTCATTAAATACAAATTATCATTTAAATGCAGAACATAATAGCAAATATGGAGATGATTTACTACTCATTATAATGTCAAATTATTCGATTTAAAAGTACGGTACCTTTGTCAAATGTTACCAGCTTGGGCTTTTGAGTGTTGTACAAGGGTATAACAAAACTGAGTTTTTCTATAAACTAAGAGTTCTAATATCCAAAATCTTGGCTAGGAATTTTTTGTCTAAGTTTTCCTTCGTTGCTAAAGCATTTTAAATTTGAAGATGTCACACCAGTAGCTGTAATCGTACGAATAATATGGCAAACTAACTTTGTAACATAGCAGTCCAATAAACGATTTTTGTACAGATTCTATAGTGCTATTGTTGTTTTTAGTTACGTCATTGCAGACCGACGTAGCATATTCTAATTTTGTTCTTACAAGAGTTCTGTAAAGTGTCAAATACGTCTCAATGTTGGCGAATTCATACCATTGGTTAAAAATATATCCTATTAATTTTCTAGCTTCACCTGCAATTCTTGTGATATGATTATTAAATTTAAGTTTAGAATCAAAATAAATGCCAAGATCCTTGATAGTGTTTACCTTGAAAACATCCATTTCGTTTATTTTAGCGTTACGTACGTAGTATTGCATCTTATTAGTGTAGCTAATGAATTTAGTTTGGAGAGCATTTACCCCGATTTTATTCTTTGTACACCATGCAGTTATACTGTTGAGACCATCTTGCAATAATAGGTTCTCACTATAGTTATTTTCCTTACTATAAAGCTTTAGGTCGTCAGTTTAGAGTGTTTTACAACTTCAGAAATATCATACATAAAAATATAAAATAGAAGTGGACCCAAAGGTGATCCTTGGGGAATGCCGTTAGTTTTTGTACCTTCATTAGATATGGTATTTCCTATTTTAATTCTAAACATTCTACCAGATAGGAAACTCTCGAACCATTTTAGATATGTAGGTGATAATCCAACCTTACTATGTTTATTTAATAGAATCAGATGATGAACACTATCAAATGCTTTAGCCAGATCTATATAAATAACATCATATTGAGATCTTCTTGTATTAAAACTCTGTATTTCATTTGTAATCTGACAAAGATTTGTGACCACATAATATTTCCCTGGAATGAAGCCATGTTGTTCTTCTTTGAACATATGTTTGAAACTAATCATACAATAGATTCAAATAGTCTAGCCATGGCATTTAAGATAGTAATTAGTCTATAGTTTGATAACGAGGAACAATCGCCACCTTTGTGGACGAAAATAATGAAGCTGATTTCCACTCCATTGGATATATATCTTGCCTGAGTGAAAGATTAAATAACTCAAAGTTGCAGCCAAATATTGAGAACATCCTTTTAATACGTAATTTGTTATAAAATCATTTCGTATAGTTGTATGATTTTTTAACTTCCTGATGGCTGATCTAACTAAATTGTAATGTTAGGAATATTTATGACATTACTGTTCTCATTAGATTGAGAAGTGGGTATCAAATTGCCTCTTTCGATATTGAAGCTATCTACAAAATATTTCCTGAATGCCTCTACAATTAAAGATTTCTGATTTAAGAAAGTCCCTCCCATTATGATTGATATTATTGATTACATTATTTCCTTTTTCTTATTAAATACACTTAAAAATAGCTACCATTTCTCCGCAAGTGATCTTCCATTCTTTTAAAAATAGCATTTTCTTGCAGCGTTGTACATGAACTTGGTTTGTTTTCGCAGTATACCACAGTTTTAATCCAGTTCTTTGATACTTAACAAAATAACTTGCTTTCTTATTTGTCAAACTTTTTTAATTCCTTGCTCATCCATGGAGCTTCGTAAAAATTTTTGTCCAGTCTTACGTACAATTTTCGGTACATATTGGTTAAGGCTATTATATCTGGTGTAGTAAAAAGTAATCCATTATTTTTGCATGACATTGAAGGCTTGACTTACCATAGTTAGAATGATCCGATTTAGGTCACATATGCGCCGTCTTGTTCGATAACGTGTTGCCATTTGGAAGGTAATATCATGATGCCTCTCTCATAGAAGCCCTTGTCCCTATTGGCAAAAAATTGAGACAGACGATTTTCACAAGCCTCTCTTGAAGCGAATTTTTCACCAGCAAACGTGTTCGCCATGGACAGGAACAGATGGTAATCACTCGGTGCCAGGTCCGGACTATAAGGTGGATGCATAAGAACCTCCCAACCAAGCTCCCGGAGCTTCTGGCGAGTCACTATCGATGTGTGTGGCCTGGCGTTGTCCTGGTGAAACACAATGCCACTCCTATTGGCCAAAGCTGGGCGCTTCCGGGCGATTGCTGCCTTCAGACGGTCCAATTGTTGACAGTATAGTTCCGAGTTAAGGGTTTGGCCGTAGGGGAGCAGCTCATAGTAGATAATTCCCTCCCAATCCCACCAAACACACAGCAAAACCTTCCTGGCCATCAATCCTGGCTTAGGCACCGTTTGCGCCGGCGCACCGCGCTTCCACCACGACCGTTTTCGCGTGACGTTGTCGTAAGTGATCCACTTTTCATCACCAGTCACCAACCGCATCAGAAATGGGTCGCTTTTGTTGCGATTCAGCAGCGATTTGCAGATGGAAATTCGGTCCATGAGGTTTTTTTGCGTTAACTCGTGTGGCACCCATACATCAAGCTTCTTTTTGTATCCAGCCTTATGCAAATGATTCCACACGGTTTTTTGTGCAATGTTTAGCTCTTGGGCAATCGAAACAGTGCTTACATGACGGTCGGACGCGACAATGTCCATGATTTTATCGACATTTTCGACACGTGGCCTTCCAGTGTGTGGTACATCTTTGACGTCAAAATTACCGGAACGGAATCGACGAAACCAAAATTGCGCGTGATTGGCTGTTACAGTATCAGGACCATAAACACTATTCACATTTGCAGCCGCCTGGCTTGCGTTTTCGCCTTTATCGAAGAAAAACTGTAAAATATAGCGTATTTTCTCTTTGCTAGTGTCCATTTTGACGCGTGCTCACACAACACTGAGTCAACTCATCACAACTATCTGAACAGTGTTTGTAGTACAAAATCTCATCGTTTGAACACCATCTCGTTGAACCCGATCGGACTTATACAACGCGAGATACAGATCACTGAAGCCATCTATTGGCAAAATAATGGATTACTTTTTACTACACCAGAT
>JAGDQP010002620.1:0-28948 GCA_022664845.1 Lepisma saccharinum | reverse complement strand
ATCAAAATATTGCTTTGTGATATCCAGGTTCTAGATTCTATAAGCTGTTAGTGGGCTCTTTCACAGCACAGTGCCTCAAATATAAACATTCTCCATAATGTATAATGCCCATCTATTTCGAAGACTCCATATATGATTTGAGCGTTGATCGAATTATAAACACATTGAAGTTTCACAATAGTGAGAGGCCATAGCTCAATTAGCAGAGCGTTGGGTGCTAATTCAGAAGGTCCTAGGATCAATCCCAGCGGATTGAGAGTCTTACAGATTTTTTCTGTTTTTTTTTCTTCAGTCACGCCATTCTAATGCCGGGGTGTTACCTTCACATTTGGCCCTGACCGATTTTGTTCCTATAACATCTCCCCTAACATATCGTATCCAGAGTCAAAAATGCCTAAAGCCAATAAATATAATTCAATTGGAATTTCAAAGTCATTTCAAGAACTTTGGCTGAAGTCCATATTCTGTTTCTTAATAATCATTGTGACTTAGTAAATAAAGGGAGAAGATGAGGAAATGACATAAATTGTAACGGCCGAGTGGCCGTAGCTCAGTTAGTAGAGCGTTTGTTTCGCATTTCGAAATTCCTGAGAATCCATTGGCGACCTCATCGCAGGTCTATGGACCGCAACGTGATGAAAATCCATCACATAGCCCGAGCAGCAGACTATCGCTGCTCTTATACGGCGTACGGAATTGGTGACCTCATCGTCCAGCCGGCTTTTGCTGGCTGCAATCAGCCCTAGCAGCTCAACAACTGCGCTGTTTGAAAGGAGGGCCAGCAGAGAGGATTTCATTTACTTTCATTTCATTTTTCATTCACAGATGCTTCATTATGTCATCTCCTCTTGTGCTGCGACTTACGAATCCCCGCAATGCCCAAGAATGTGTTCATTGACGTTAGCCCTTGGGGAAAGGGGGCCGAACTATTGGATAGCGCCTAGCTCTTAACGGCAGATTTTGGATGGTCTAGCTCGTTGAGGCTGGGAACTGCGCCATTAGGAAGCTCTTCGGCCCTTTGGTCTCGCCAACACTCTGGGGGAGTGGGTGTCCCAAGTATCCATCAGTCGGGAGTGCAAGTGTTTTCGACGCCAAATCATTAGATTTCGCCTCGATTTCCAACTTGCTGACAAGGGTGATGAGGGTAGTACCCGGCAGCCTCGTTGGTTCCTCAGAACGAAGACGGAGAAGTGTGGACATTTACGGCTTTCATTCACCATGGCTCCACCGCATCCTAACAGCAAGTCGCCTTCGTGGACAGACAAGGAGAAGAAGACCATTATACAGAATGAAGAGAAAGTCACTGAAGATAATAGTAAGAAGGCGCATATAGTTACCGAATCAACCAGTAACACAGTAGAGAAAATAGAAGTAGAGGAACAGACAAGTATCGTACCGACTACCACACGATATCTTGTGATTAAAGTAAAGAATGAAGCAGAGAATCCATGTGGTTTGAAAGGTTTCTCCTTTCATTATACAAAAAAAACTTATGTTGCAGGCGAACTTGCGCATCTTAAAAAGCTTCACAACAGCACTTTGCTAGTGGAGACGTCTAACAATAAACAAACAACTAAACTCCTGAAAACGAAGACCCTAGGACCATTCGACGTTCAAGTTGAACCACACCGTCAACTAAATTATAGCCAGGGCGTTATATCTTGTTGGGACCTAAAAGAAGTAACTGAAGAGGTGATTAAAAATGAACTCCCCAGCCAAGGTGTAGTGAATATTAAACGCAATAAAACTAGAAAGAGTGGTGAACTCTAACCAACGGGGTCTCTAATTTTGACGTTTGCCATACCACAGCTTCCTAAGGACGTGAACACAGCTTTCTACTGCTTGCCGTTCCGTCCATATATACCCAGTCCGCTCCGCTGTTTTAAATGTCAGCATTATGGACACACCAGCACGTCCTGTAATGTGACCTCTGCTGTATGTGCAATATGCGGTGCCAGCAGCCATAGTGCGAATCCTTCCACGTCACTGAAGCCTCAGTGTGTTAACTGCAAGGGTGAGCATACGGCCTGGTCGCGTGACTGCCCGGTATTCAAAGAAGAAATACGAATTCGCGAACTGATGGCCATTGAGAAAATTTCTGCTGGTGATGCAAAACTTCGAGTAAGAGAGTCTCAACACATCCTTCCACCTGGTGCGTTTTTCACTGTAGCAGCAAGACTACCAGTTAAAACTGTCTTGGTTGGCACTCAGACAGTTCATGTATCAACTCAAACTGGGAGACCTCAACCTGGTAAATCTAAAAAAGTCGCCAAGTAGCAACAACTCCTCAAGTTACGCCGAAGCATATGCTAGAACTCCACGGGATGTGTCCACCGTTGCTTCACGTACTATTTCAAAAGCTAGTCGTATGTCACCACTCGCGTTGAGCTTCAAACGGCTGACTAATGTTCTCATTACTCAACTAGTTCATCAACAGCCTCCACCTGCCTTGAACGAGTCGCGTTAGTCACTGAACTCAGATGTGGTTGAGAACGATCTGATGGACTCCGAATATACCCTAGTAGGAAGGGGAGGGAAATTTAAACCTAAACTTAAAAGGTGATGTTTTTATTGATCTTCACCCCAATGGCTATGCTCCAATGGAATCTTAATGGATTTCATTCCCACTATGAAGAACTGCAAGTATTGTTATCAGATATTTCCCCTGTTGTAGTCTGCTTTCAGGAAACAAAGTTTAAAACAACTGAATCTGTTATCTTGAAGAACTATACACTATATCGCACAGATTTTCCAACTGCTGGTCGCGCATGTGGCGGTGTTGCAATTAGTGTTGTTGACACGCTGTATTCAGCACCTGTCCACATTGCTATGAACACAGAAGCGGTTGCTGTTCGCGTCCATCTTGAACAGCATGTTACAATCCTGAATTTGTACGTCACAATGGAACAAGAATTTACGCTCCTTGACCTCCAGAATCTATTCCCGCAGTTACCCCAACCTATTATTTTACTTGGAGATTTTGATTCATATAAAGTTATTTGGGGTAGTGTTCGTACAGATATCCGCGGTAGAATAGTTGAATTTTTTATTGATGCTTCAAACTTAGTTTTATTAAATACTGGTGATAACACGCATTTTAGTTTGGGAAGTGGCATATACTCAGCGATAGATCTGTCTCTCTGCAATGCAGTTCTTGCACTCATACTGACATGGCGTGTACATGACGATCTATTTGGTAGTGACCACTTCCCAGTAATTTTAGACTCTTTAAACCTTTATCAAGCACCACGAAAGTTACCGCGTTGACATCTGAAGCGTACTGACTGGAATAAATATGAAAATCGTATCCAACTAATTGATCAAGGAGATTTACCCCTGAATGATTCGGTTAAGTACTTAAATCGTGAAATTTTGCGAACTGCCAGATGTTCCATCCCACAGTCTGGCCGAGCGCACGTCGGCGTTCTGTTCCCTGGTGGAACCGTGAGCTCGAACTAGCACAGCGACGGCGCAGTCGCGCTCTACGGATGTTCAACCGATATCCTATAGCGGCAAATTTGAATGCATTTCGAACGTCTCATGAAACGAACTCGGCGTACATCCTTTTGTGAATACGTATCTTCCATTAATTTACAAACGCCAATTCTAGACGTGTGGGAACGGGTCAGACGTTTTCAAGGCAACTGTCGCTCCGAGCCATTGACTGCTCTGAAGCAGAACAATGTCTTGCATACTGACCCAGAAGAGATAGCTAATCTTGGAGCAGCCTTCGCAGCAATATCCAGCCCTCAGTACTATAGTGCTAATTTCGTAAACATTAAGCGACAGGCAGAGATGATACTTCTACGCTTCAACTCTAACAATTTTGAACCACATAATGTCTCTTTCACCGAGTGGGAACTTGAAACTGCCTTGCGGGATGTTAGAAACACATCCCCTGGACTGGATGATGTACATTATGAAATGCTGCGACACTTTCCCTACCAAGGAAAGGTCTTCTTGCTAAACCTCTATAACCAGATCTGGAGGACTGATAGCTTTCCTGCTAGTTGTCGAGAAGCTATTGAAATCCCCATTCTGAAACCCGACAGAGTTAAACTAAACCCCACAAGTTACCGGCCCACTGCTCTCACTAGCTGCGTATGCAAGCTATTTGAGAATGATAAATCGCCGCTTAATGTAGTACTTGGAGCATAATAACTTGCTTTTCAATGATCAGTGTGGTTTTCGACAATACCGATCAACTGTCAACCACCTAGCCAGGTTAGAGCCTATTGTACAGAATGCTTTCATCCGCAATGAGCAAGTTCTCGCTGTGTTCTTCGATTTATAGAAGGCCTATGATACCACCTGAAGATATGGCATATTACGCCAGTCTGGGAAATTAGGGTCCACATGCCCCATTTTATATAAAATTTATTACGTGATTGCTATTTTCGTGTCCGTGTTAGTGATAGTTTCTCAGAGCGTTATTTACAGGAGAATGGCGTACCTCAAGGGAGTGTGTTGAGCTTAACACTGTTCGCTGTTGCAGCGAATAGTGTTATGACTTGTATTCGCCCCCCTCTGTTGCCTTTTATATGTTGACGACTTGACGATTGTCTGTAAATCTGCGAATATCAACCTCGCAATCCGGCAGATCCAGTTGACGCTTAATCGTCTTGTTGACTGGTTACACCAGACTGGCTTTCGTTTTTCTCCTACGAAGACAGTCTGTGTATATTTTTGCCTTAAACGAAATTGTTTTGTAGACCCAGATCTCTTTCTTGTAGACAGACGACTCCAGTTCGTCAAGGAGGTACTATATCTTAGTCTGATCTTGGATAGTAAGTTAAATTGGCGTAGTCACCTTCACCAAATTAAAATTTCTTGTACTAGAGCTCTGAATTTGTTACATGTTTTAAGTCATCCCACTTGGGATACTGATCGTACTACCTTATTACGCCTTTATTGAGCACTAATTTTATCTAAGCTTAATTATGGTTGCCACTCTTATTCGTCTGCACGATTTTCAGCCTTACATACGCTCGATGGTGTCCATCATGCTGAAATTCGACTCTCTACTGGCGCGTATCGTATAAGTCCTGTCACCAGTCTTTGTGTTGATGCCGCTGAACCACCGCTGGAGATTCATAGGATGTACCATGTGTTGAGCTATCTTGCTAAGATATCATCTTTAGCAGGCCACCCAGCACATAACTGTCGTTAACGCTGTACAACGAGCACTATATGAACGCCGTGGTCACGGTACCCGACCACTTGGCATCCACTTGGCATCCGAGCATCAGAGTTGTTGAAGAATCTGAATGCAGACAACCCAAGTGTCTGCCCTGTCCGTTTTAGTCTCCGTTCCCCGTGAACACTTGCCCGCCCACGGATTGATATTTCTTTATCAACTCTAAAGAAATCGTAGACAGCCATGATTGAATTCCAGCAACGTTTTCGTGCGTTGCTGAGTCAGTACCCACATTTTATTTCTGTTTTTACCGATGGGTCCAAATCAGATGAATCTGTTGGATGCGCGTTTGTTGTAGATGGGGAAGCCCACCAATGTTGTCTTAATCCCAAAGCCAGTATTTTCTACTGCTGAGTTATATGCTCTTTTAAATGCTTTGGATTTTAGTCTTGTTCGTGGTTTCAATCGCATCCTTGTTTGTACAGATTCGCTCAGTGTTGTTCAAAGCCTCGAAAATATGTATTCTGAGCATCCGATAGAGCAAGATATCCTCACACGCTGTCTGCTCTGCTGGTGGTGAGGTTGCCTTTCCTGAATACCAAGTTATGTTGGTATCGATGGTTATGAATGGGCAGACGAAGCAGCTCGTAAGGCCTCTTTAGGAGCTAACATTGATATTCAGCATGTCCCATTTCAGGATATGTTGATATATTATCGACAGGTTACACGGAATAAATGGCAGTGACGATGGGATGACGTTGTTGTTAATAAATTGAAAGAAATTAAGGCAACTGTCGCTGCATGGAAATCATCTTGCCAAATAGAAGTACTTTTATTTCGCCTACGTATAGGACACAGTCGCCTGACACACGGATATCTCTTGCGACGTTTGGATCCACCACCTTATAATAATTGCAATGTGGTTTTAAGTATTCTTCATGTTCTCTTAGATTGTCCAGGATATAATCATCTCAGACAACGTTATAACATTCCCAATGACACGGCGTCAGTTTTAGGGGATGATCCAGGTTTGTTGATGAGAATTTTAATGTATATTCGAGAGACAGGTTTATCTCAGTCTATATGAGATGATCATGCCTTTAGCTGTTAAGTTTTATGTAGTACTATTGTTTTATTTTGTGAAGGCCCATTTACAGCCTGCACCTTTTTAACTTATGCTAAAGACTTTATAAATATTTAATTTTTATTAATTGTTATACTGGCCATTTACACCAGTAAGTGTTTTCTGGAGACGTTTTACATCTTCAGCTTTGATATTTTTTGAGTTAATTAACAGATACATATTGACGTGACAAAGATAAGGGACTTCCCCGTATAGGGACGGGCGTAAGCCATAGTGCTGTTACCACCCATACAATTCATTTTATCTTTTCCTGGGAATCCAGAGAACAGTCAACCTGACTGAGTTTTCCTGGGCTTCTGAGTTGAATGAGGCTAATGTAGAAAATTGTACCTTCAAACTAGGTGTGTCCGAATACTTTTCGATATCCTCTCCAGACCCTATCCCAGACTGAGCCAAAAATAAAGTCTCTAAATACAATTCAATTGAAGGGCCTAAATGCAATGACTCAAATCTTCTTCCTTTGTATTGCTCAGTCTCAACTTTAATTCTTTCATGTAACAAAATTATTAAAACACTCTGTTCCATTTGATACGCAAAATTTTAATAAATATCATTAGACTTAGTTAAAGCAAAATTTGTTTCTATAATCTTTGAGTCCACACGTAAAATCAGTTGTGTGGTTTAAAAGGTTTTTAGCTAGGTAATTTAAAGAATGATATAGTAATTTAATGGTTGAACTACAATTAATGCTTAATGTAGATGAAGCCAAACGGGTAGTATAGTAAAAAAAACAATAACTTAATTATACAGAATCTGTGCTTTATTTCTGCCTGTAAAAATCGTTATAACAATGCTTTAGAAACGCAATATGACTGCGTATATTCAAAGTATAAAATCATTAACCTCGCAAAGGGATCTCCCCCATCTCAAAGAGCGAAAACTCATCAATACCAACCTGATTTGACGTTCAATGAATTATGAATAGCAAAGTCACCAAAAGGGATAACAAAGTTATTATTTGAAAGATACAAAAGGCAAAGCTACCAAAAATTATAACTTACACGAAAACGGTCATTTGAAGAAGATGCTTAGTGTCCATCTCACAGGTAGTGTAACAAGGTCTGATCTGGGTATGACCTTTGGATCCCAAGATGATCCTTATATATCGATCTGTGCGTGATATTTCGGTTTCATTAAATTGTGCTTAACAAGCTTTCAGATAATCCAATCGCCAAAATCTCCACAGTTAATTATGACACAGAATCATGCACAGTCCCACTGTGTCGATCTGGTAAGCTGCAGTATATCAGATTGTTAGGGAACATGTAAACTGTCGTGGAAACACAAGATTGCTTTTGGATGGCTTTCGCTATCTCAGAACAGTATATATATGTATTTACACTTTCCTTGAGGTGATGTTTAATTTTGCTCGTAGACCAAAAAATTTTTAAAGTCACATTTCGTAGAGACACTTTTCTTTGCTATAATACTTAATTAATTTAAAAAAAAACCAACATGAAGATGGCACATGTACGCATCATCTATGTAAAAAGTGATATTCTTCTTTCATACATTTTTGAATATGTCGAAGTACTCTTTGCAGATTGATCAAACTATTCGTTAGGCCTTCGTTCATTACAGTCAACTGGAAATGGCTATGTGGTAAATCCAAATCGCAAGTGGAGGAAGCGGTGGCGGGTCCATCATGTGGGTGAAGTTTTAATTGGTAGAAATTTGACTTTAAGTCGAAGGTATGAAAATACTTTGAATCTGCCATTTTATCTATTACGTTAGCTATAGGCACAATAGGATCCGCAATAGAGTTAGTTTTCTGGTTAGCTTCTCTCAGATCTAAAATTATTCTGTTTTGATCCTTATGTGGCTTAGCAACCGCTAAAATGTTGATGCGATATGGCGATTCACTGGGCTTGTAAGATCTTCCTGTCGGCAGATGCATATTTGACAGACGCTTCTACAGAATAAGTTGTACTATGTTTACATCTAACCCTTTTTCTATAAGTTGGATGATTAATATTATTAGTATTAGTATCGCTACTAAAAGGTATCTTCCCTGTATGAAGATAAGAATATGTTGGAAACACCAACTTTATCGGCTAGCTAATAAATTACTTGTAACATCTTGAGGTAAATTATTAAGTCGGACAGACTTTAGTATCTCGCAGATACAAACTGAGAAAGAAATATCTCATAAAAGATAAATATTAATAATATATTTACGATGTATCAAGTTAGTACATCTAATAATGTAAACAGTTTGTTTACAATGTTTATTGAAATATGAATATATATTACACATGAGAAATATGAATACTTTAAATTACTTGGAAAGAAGTTCATTTCACAGCATTTAATATTCATTGATTTACCTTCCACATTGCAATAACAAGACTAATTATGTCTGTAATAATAGTCAAGCACATTTGACATGAAATCGCATCTCAAGACATTTACATTTCTTATATTTCTTCTTCTTCTGTCATATTGCTTGGTATGCAACTCAATGACCATAGTTCTGAATCACAATAATGACAATAAAACTTCATTTCAAACCAAAATCCAATAATCACCTTGTCAACATTGCGAAAAGATATGATATCAAACAAACAATCAATTTTAGCACTGTTTACGAGACACTATAACATTAATTAATGCTTACAGTCCTTTACAGGCTGAATAATATGCTGATTCAGGACAGAAAAAATCTCATTTCGCACCTTGGTGCGGAGTCTATGTGGGATAGTAAACTGTGGATTCGTGTATGGAATTCTATCATTGAGGTTTAACATGGCCTCATACATCTGAGTTTCAGTGAAATCATTTTTGGCCCAGTTAAAAACTGTAGCATGATTTTGAGTATGTTCCGCATTGTGGCTTGTGGTTCTTTGGTAAATCTGGGTTTATATTGAATTTGGAGGGATCTATTTTGTCTCCTATAAGATCAATGTTTTGTTGCCTGTCCTGTTCTGTTGATGTTTATAATTTCCTGATGAAATATAGAGGAAATGCTGGTTTCGTCATGTACTTATTGGCTATTGCTAGTGGCGTTCCTGACTTAAACCTCGCATACCGATTGGATGTATTGGATAGAGATAAACGTGGGAGAGAAGTATCAGTATAAACATGTGCCATATAAATACCAGGTATTTGGAACAATGGTGAATCTAAGTGAATGGTTGTGACCGTTTCACGGAGAGGGAGAAGGGGAATGTATCTGAGGCTATATGGAGGTTAAGTGTAGCTTTGTTTTGCCAGAAAAAAATAATATTTTCCTCCTAGGTTAGAATGAGAAGCAGTGGCCTGGTTTACTGCTGTTTTACTTCTGTAATGTGCTAGAGGCAGTTTGTAACCTATACGCTTAACAGAGAATTTGCTCACCTGAAAGTTTGTAATTGATTGGTGTTTACGTAAGAAATCAAGTCTGATCAAAATTGGGAAACCTGGAAAAGGTACTATATGAAAGACAATAATGTTCATTTAAGTGTATTTTTAAAGTTACACCATGAGTTAAATGAACTCGCTGGTTAGAAATGCCTGTAAGGGTGGTTGGGAGAGGAAATGAACGTGCTTCATGCGGTAGTTGGTCTACCGAAAATATACATGATGTTACACAGGAATCAATAATAAAATTGTGTTGCTGTGAATCTATAGTACCGGAAATACATGGTAAATGATTGAGCATTGTAAGTGGGACCGGAACGAATGGTGATTCACAGGCGACTTGCTTACTTGAAGCTGTTTGATAATAGTATTGAGATTTTTGGCATCATCGATTGTAGGTGGAATAGGTTTGGTAGCGTCATGGGTTTGGTAGCATCATGCGCCTCAGGTTCACGTGTAGGAGTCGGAACGGGTAATGCAGCGGTGTGGTCCGTATTTACTAAAATAATTCTTGGCAGATATGTTTCCTGGAGGACTAAAGAATTTCCCCCCGAAATGCTCTCTATATTAGTGGACCTGTTTGGTTCAGGTGATAGAGGGAATGAGGTATTGTTGGTGTAGGGTGAGGTAACGTCCGTTTGAAATGTTTTCTGGGGGACTAAACAATTTCCTCCCGGATAGCTTACTAGTTGTTTGGACTGGTAGGTGCTTGAAGGTGTAATGGGTAAGGTGGAATGGCAAAGTAATACAGGTAAGTTGGTGCGTATGTTTCCATTGGGTCGTAAGATGTACCATAGGTTGTCTGAGGAAAACTATTCTTTGGGGGACTAAAGGAAGAAACTGATCCCGATGATGTGTTTCTGTTAATGGCCTATGGCTCGAATTGTCGTATGATTTAGCTGAGTTAGGTGACCCTTTAGAATAACGCATATTTTGATTCCTGTATCGCGACTTTGGTTCTCGCTTTTGATAACCAAGATTTGATCTTGACTTATGCCCTCAGAAAATTTAACAACATTTCAGAGGGGGAGATTAAATTTTATTTTTAATGGTTACCATTTTGGGAATTATTACTGCCGTGAACAGGACAAATACAAGTAGGCGATGTTGACCGTGAAGAGTCTGGAGTACAATGGTACTGATGCGTGCATTGACAGTGAGAAAAGAGTGTCTTGTAACAATATAAGTGTCTAGGTGAAGGTGAGCGCGACTGATCTTTACCTAGGTTGTCAGCAAACTATTTCTTGAGCTCTGCCAAGAGAGCGCATTGAGAGCTTCCTTATGAGTTTCATAAAAGTATATCGGTATACTGTGGAGGGAATATCGAAAAGATTCCTTCTTTCTAGCATCATTCCAGTTGCAAATAACAGCTGTACGCTCAAAATTGAGAGAAAAATCATCTACGGATTGGGTTTGAGGATCATAAAATCTGTCAAGGGTTGTGCTAGGAGTAACAACTATGGGTGGAGGTGTTTTCAGAACGATTCGTGACTTCTAGACATTTTGTTTCAAGAGAAATGGCAATATACAAAAGGGAGAAAGAAAAAGATAGCACGTTTCTTGTGATACAACATTTTAAGATTTAATCTACGAATCAAACTGGCATTGAGAGTAATCTGTCTAAGACCTATGCTCGCCTGACAGGATCCATGTGGTGTGTAAAAGGATTTTAGCTAGGTAATTTAAAGAATGATATAGTAATTTAATGGTTGTACTACAATTAATGCTTATTGTGATGGAGCCAAACGGGTAGTATAGTATTAAAAAAACTTACTTACTTATGCAGAATCTGTGTTTAATTTCTGCCTGTCAAAAAATCATTATAACAATGCTTAAGATATAAACGCAATATGACTGCGTATATTCGAAGTAAAATGATTAACCTTACAAAGAGACCTTCTCCATCTCAAAGAGCGAAAACTCATCAATACCAACCTGATTTGACGTTCAATGAATTATGAATAGCAAAGTCACCAAAAGGGATAACAAAGTTATTATTTGAAAGATACAAAAGGCAAAGCTACCAAAAATTATAACTTACACGAAAACGGTCATTTGAAGAAGATGCTTAGTGTCCATCTCACAGGAAGTGTAACAAGGTCTGATCTGGGTATGACCTTTGGATCTCAAGAGGATCCTTATGTATCGATCTTTGCGAGATGTTTCTGTTATATATATATATACTTCCCTGAGGTGACGTTTAATTTTGCACGTAAGCCAAAAAACTTTTAAAGTCATTTTTCGTAGAGACACTTTTCTTTGCTATAATATTTAATTAATTTGAATAAAACATGAAGATGGCACATAGTGGAGCATTGTGAAGAAATTTCCTCCTGTAAATTTATACTAATATTGCTTTACCGTACAACTGCAACGAGGTATTACATAATTTAAAATATTATTTGAACTAACCTTTAGTTTTGAAAATTATTATAACCAGGAAGTTGAACATTAATTGCGTGTGTTTAAAAATAACATTTTGAGAAAGAGAAAGATATACGTGCCGAAACGGGACAGGATGGCCAGAGAATGTAGTAGACTGCATAGTGAACAACTCCACTGATTATAGGAATCCTGATATGAAAAGAACAATGAAATTACGACGGCTAAGGTGGACAGACCATGTGGCTTGGAGGGGAAAACATAATTATATTCCATCATAGTTGGCAAGCTGGAGGGAAAGAGGCCTTTGAAAAGACAGAGACCACGTTGAGATGACAATATTAGAAGGTATCTTCAAGAGTTCGTGATGAAATCTGGCTTGATCTTGCCCAGGATAGAATCCAATGACGAACTTTTGTTACTGATGCGACGAACTTGCGAGTTCCGCAACCCATAGAGTTAGTTAATTTGCACTAACTCAGTTAAATATAAAATTGAATCTAACAAATATATACATCACTTATATGGTGCATGAAAATAATTGATCTCAATATGATAGAACAAGAAAACAAGTTTTATGCAAATGAAATGTTCCGTGCTACGGTAACCTTTTTCCTTTTTTTCCAATTCATCCATTTTAAAGATCGCGAGTTTCTATCGCAAAGAAGGCAAAAAGCACGTAAAAGGAAGAAACTGAAAAATATTTAGAAGAAGTGGACTGAGAAATGCATTGTTTGGAAGCTTTGAATTGTGCCATAGCAAATGGTTGTGCCTTGTACTTTGCTAAATGACTTCTATCATCGTCCTTAGAAGGGAGGCTCTGATTGGTGAACCCTGTCCCTCCAAGACACAAGTTCCTCTGAATCTTAAAAGAAGCATGTTTCCTCGACTGAACCAATTGATGTCGGTGGTCATGTGAGGCATTTAATTAGTAGTTGCTAGAAAAGTCTGGGGGGGTCATAGAGCGTCGGTGCCGCGAGTGAAGTAGGAAGAAAAAGGAGATGAAAGAAAGGCTGGGCATGGGATGGATAAGATCTTGTCAATGGGAGAGGAGAGGGGAAGGAAAGAAAGAGGAACTACTACAAGAAATGTGTCGGAAATTCTTTAGTGCTTATATTGTGCATTTTGAAGAGAATTGCATTGTTTTCATCTTTAATTTTCAATTTGTAAGCAATGTTTAGAATAATTTCATTGGATTTTCGCCGCTGCTTCATAGCCAACTAACGCTAACACTCTCCTCCTGCATTTCTTAGCAATTCTATTAATCTTGTAGCAAACAGCAAACATTACCCACCAATCCACCGTAGCTCAGTGGTAAAGTGTTGGCGTAATTTTCGAGAGATCGTCGGTTTAATCCCAGCGGTCGACGAACCTGACTGAGGTGTTTCCAGGGCTTTTCCTCAGTCACATCAGGCAACTGCTGGGAAAGCATCTTCAACATAGGACCTGGCCGACATCTTCCCGAATCCTTTCCCCTACCCTATCCCGGCCTGAGCCTTAGATGCCTGAAAACCATAAATAAAATTTGAGAAAAAGCAAACATTACTTCATCTTGATATTCAAGCATGCCAACTCCACATAATATTATGTACTTTACCATAGTTTGTCATTTGATGTTCCACGCAACTAATTGCTTTGACTTGCACTACACATTGCTGAAACTAAAAGTATTTGTATTGTTGAGAACAGAAATTTAAACTTTTCTTCTTACATTTTTCGAACACTTAGTTCTATCTCTTTGTTATAGTATATGGCAACAAGGAGAAATTAAGAAAGTGAAAGTAGCATTTATGTTTACATAGATTTGATGATATTTGCTGCTTGTACTATGGAATCATTTCTTCTTCTTCTTGATGTATCTTAATTTGAATGCACATTATAAACCTAAAGGACGGGAAAAACATTCCGACTAAATCGCATGCGGGAAAATGAAGATCATTTAAATGAAATTATGTTGAAGATTTGGTGTAACGCATCAGTATTACAAACTTACCTAATTATGTAGGTAAATGTAAATGTGTAAATGCGATCAGAAATGTTAAATTTTATTTTCTCCAGTACGTATCGTAGTTGCCTTAACTGTATACATCGTAGATAGTTGTATATAAACTTTGGATTTTTGGATATATTTGGATTATTTGGATATATATATATTTGAACTTGGTAAGAATAACAAACTGGAGAATTCTGAAATTGAAACTTTCCATGGAATATATATAGTGTGTTATTGTGTGTCCAATCAGATAAATTATACTTGTACTGTCGCCTGACGCGATGCAGCTAGTCGCGTATTTCCTTATATTACATCTGTAATTGAAAACTAAGTATCAATATATTTGTAAGTATGCTTACCAGTTCAGGTTGCATCAACTCCTCCAGATATGTTATACATAGCCTTCTATCCCAATCATCTGTTATGTGACCACCATACATAATCTCTCCGAATAAGTATCTCAGATCTTCCCACGGAACCTTATTATTTGCTTCCAGATAATTGTACAAAACATTTACACTAATTGTCAAATCCCCTGTAATAGAGAAGTAGAAGAGACTAGATTCGAAACAAAGGACTAAATTTATAAAAGATAAACAGAAAACGAATACAGTAACACTTGGATAATTCGAAGTTGAAGGGACCACACAAAATTCGTATTACCCAAAATTTTGAATTATCCAATATACAATATTGACTATTTCAATAGACTATTAAATTACAGTACTTAACCACAATTTATTATCAAAGTTACAAACAGTTTATTCCATTATATTTCATTACAGTTTATGAAATATGATAGACATATTAAAAATTAGGTTTCCTAACGTTATGCTTACTGTAAAGTATTTTCAAATATATTTTTTTTAATTGCAAGTTTAAAAGAGTGAAATTTTAGACTGGTTCTTGGTCATGGTCCTATGGATTTCTGCGGATTTGGCCTACTGAAAAGGGCACTTTTATCTCGTTGTGTCACTACTCTCCGGGGTCTGTGAAAAGTCTGTTAGGAGGAGTGGCAGAGGATTCCATTTCCTGTACTTCATCGTAGCCTTCTACAGTGGAAGTTCCGGTACAGGGCTATTGTCAAGGCGCATGGTGATCACCGATGGTGGTCTCCTGGATTTTCGTGAGGTAGGTGCTAGTTCAAAATTAGGCACATGTACGCGGATTGACCTTCTGTACAATTGAAGTTTGGAAAAATCTTTCAAATTAAGAAAAACACGCGGATATTTATGATCATGTTACTAGGAGTCGAGAGAAACTGTCATTCCGCATAAAACCATATTATTCCCAAAATCCACAATATTCATGCGAATTAAATTTATATTAAACTTCAAATTCATGTAAGAGAATCAAACTCCTTTACTCAGTCCACTGATTCATTCCGGAATGTACTGCAGAAACAAATTTTTTACACAATAAACGAATATCTTAAGTTTGATTTTCAAAGATTTAAAACAGTATCCAACAGTTCAAACAATATCAAACAATAATATTACGTGTTTCATTATTATTTTTCCCCTTCTCAATCTTTTATGATCTATCGCTCTCTCTTATGTCAATTTTTTTAAAAAATTCTAAAAAAAATATTTGCAAGAAGTACTTGCAAAAGTACTTCATATGAAAGTTTTGAAGTCTGTCGTAGCGAATGACTTGGCTAATTACTACAATGATTTCTGTTATCCGTTAAAAGGGGAGTATAAATCATGAAACTTGTTCCTCGAAGAATCATGTCCTTTGGAGTCTGTCTTTGTCTCTGAAGCTGGTAGTTATTGTAAAGGGAGGACAGCTAGTGGAAATTGCGAGTGAAGGGAGAAAAAGAAGTGCTAATTCCCCTATGGATGAGTGGTAACTCTCGCTGCTTTGTAATCAAAGGGGCCCGAGTTCGATTCTCAGCTGGGATATAAGTGGTTCGGAGCCCACATTAAACTGTAGGTCTCGTCCTTAGGACGTCATCTTCATCCGATGGAAGGCAATGGTAAACCATTATCGGTTCGGTTCACCACGCTAACTGTCACTATGTCACTTGTAAATTAGTTTTGGGACTTAGTTTTGTAAGTGATTCGACAAGAAATCAAATCAAATCAAATGGGTTTACTATGCAAGCTCTCGGTAGAGCGAGCTAAGAGCAAATTGAAAAGGAAATGAACTACTAAACATTCTTGAGTATTTTTATACTGTCGATGTTAAGTAAATTGTATGTAGGCAACGATTACAGATATCTTCGTCGCTGATTTTACCTCTCGTAAGTTCTTTTACCAATGTTTGAAATGTAGCGATTTTTCTTCTCTAATACTTACCAACATTAAAAGGATAAATACGATTCCAACCTTGTGCCCCAAATTTTCTCCTTTCTGCCACAACGGCATGAAAATAACACAGGGAGAATAGAATGGCTTTGAATTCTGCCTCTTTACTGCACATTTCCAATGTTTCTTGATTGAAGTTGTCTATAGCCTTATGTAGATTCGCATTCATACCTGTTGGTGGTTCATTTGTGATCTTAATGGATGATTCTAATATTCCCTGGAATTTCATAAAACAATTCATTACCATAAGTATCGTTTTTGTTCTAATTTTGATATCGACAATATGTCAAACAGTGTAACGGTTACAAGTACAATATAATATTTTCCGTTTATACCTCTAACTAGCCTGATACTTCACTTGCAAGTTTCACATCGTTTCTCAATTAAAGTAATATTGTAGTTTGAAGTCTTTGTTCAAAGTATATAAAATCGTAAAAATGCAGTTCTCATATTGGCACTACATACATACAACATCTCTTTTCGTACTTTTTATTACAACGTCGAATTTTCTTTCCAAAAGCTAAAACTAAATCAGATCAAATTCTTAGTCTACATTTCAAATTCAGAATGAGATTACTTTTCGTCCTTATACACTTTCCCTGTATTTTAAGTAACACAATCTAGAGATCCGTATGGACACCTGTGGAACTTGTAATATGATAATGGCCTTCTTTTCAATCAGTATACACACGCAGTCCTTTCTTAGTAAAATGTCGCTGAGCGAAATTAAAATCATCATGACTGTACGGAACCTGTAAACATGCTAAGGAAACAAGTATTTGAAATCTATTTTAAATTTTATTATAATTGACGGTGTAACTTACGAATGATACCAATAGAAAATACTTCTGCTAATTCTCCATGCGAAGAGAAGCCAGAATTTGCCAAATTTATTTCGTCGACTCCAAAAGCTTAGAAAGTACTTTCGGTTCAAGGACCATAACGAAAATTGTTACATCATACCGAACAACCAAAAATAAGACAGAACAAATACCGCATAGAATAACTCGACCGCGTAATGCTGTCTTCCACTTTTCGGCCCAAAGAACTAAAGCAATGGACACATATATCGCCTATTAGGAGAATGTGCTCATTATATAATTGTATACTTAAAGAATGTCCTGAGATTAATATATTTAACGTAAATATGAGAGAATTCCATTCTTATATAAAATAATGAATACTTTACGCAGAATATGTTACCATGCAGATCCAAATATGTATGTCACACCTATGTGTGTATGTAGAAAATGTCATATGTGTATGTTGAACACCACAATTAGGCTATTAACCTGTTGTGTTCAATAAATAAATATCCTATTTTCTGCAGCGTTTTTTCCCTCAATATCTAAAATCTATTTCCACAGGAACCTAAGACCGGATCCAATCCTATACGCCCCAAGATAGCATGTGGCATTATCTGGGTTGTCATTATCAAAGTTATTATGTGCTTCTGATGTTTGAATAGATGGTAGTCAGATCTATCCAATAATTGGCAATCTTTGGTTGTCGAATCCCAGCAATCTCATTTGATATCTTTCCAATTTGTTTTGCATTCCAAGTTACCTGAATCTGCCATGACCTCCAAATTCTGGTCATGTGTTTTAAATTCCAAAAAGAAAGTCCTGGATGATTCAATTGGATATATTATATATACACACGCAAGCCAAATATCATCGATACAGAATCCAGTTTTTACATGTGTGATAACTTCAGGATCCATTTCAGCCTCTACTTCCGCGACTAGTATTTTCACAGTACTTGGAATCGCCTGTATTATCTTCCGTAGACATTGTTCTTGCAAAAATGGCATATGACACCATAAGCAGGACATTTGCCACGTAGATGATCTCGTCCACAGAATTTACAACTTCTAATTCGTTCTCTTTCTTTCTTGTGAACAAATGCTGTCTGACCTGGTTTACTGCCTTCGTCAACGGCTTGTATTACCTGATACGGTATATTGTCACTCAGTTCTGACTCTGCCAAGAATCTGCTGTTACTACTGCTTCATGCTGCCCTGCAATTCGGATGGCTTCCTCCCACACAATCTAATCGTCACACATTAAACGTTTATGCAAAGAATTATCCACTACACCCAACATTAGTTGATTTTTAAATACTTCGTGCTCAAATGATGCAAATTGACATTTGCTAGCCTGTATTTTCAAAGCTGCCACATATTCTTCAATCTATTGTCCCTGACGTTGTCGCATTTGGTGAAATGCAAACCGTCATGTAGCTATGTTTGTTTCTCCCATAAATCTTTGCCAACGCTGCTTCAGCCTCATTGTGGGACAAAGATGCTCCTTCAGTCTCATTGAAGGATAAATATTCGACTGACTTAGGGCTCACTTCTTCTTTACGTCTCTTAAACGTTGTTGCACTAACAGATGTTAACAGAATTACTGCCTTTTTTCATCATGATATTCTGTATCTTTCCAAATATGAATCAATAGATTCCAGTGTTTGAAAACAAAATTGATTGTTGCCATCTTGAATATCAAACTAATTATAGTTGTTAACCTCGTTCGCCAGTTTTTTATCTAATATAATTAAACCAATTATTATATATATTTCAGTACCAACCAATGCAATGCACGCAAATCAGATTACTTAATAGATGACCGAGAGTTTCAACCAGATCTATATCCTATCGGGGAATATCTAAAATCCATCCCACCATTTCGAATATATCTTATGATTACATTTACACACCAGCATATAAAAGACCGTGAAGTTTCCAAATGAATATTTATTTGCTTGATACAAATAATTAGGTTGCACACATAATTAGATACAAGTACCCTTTGTATTCAATGTTACATACGACTTATTGATCCTAGTAACAGAGAGAGAAATTAGATTACACAATATACTCGATTCCACCATAGTTCAATATATGTTATATTACTATCAGAAGTACACATTTCACTCTAGAATCGAACTAATAACCTTTATATGTCGCAAACTTACGTATACATAGCATTATCTACAATTTCTTATCAGTAGTTAATTTTCTGCAACCATTATCCGAACTCCCATAACAACACTTAGTGATCTTCTCGAAACAAACATGACTCAAATTGGACTTTATAACGGAACTGGGGCCGACCGTACTTATGCAGTAACCTAATTCTCTGCCAACTTCCAGGCCGCGGCCCTCCGTTATGCCTTGATAGAAGGTTTGCGCCACTGCAGCGATAACATTTGTGAGCTTCAACCGAGTGGGAGGTAACCCAAAATACCTTCCTGTGGGTGGCCGTTGAAGCCTCCACCAATCGGATGAGAGAGAGCTCAGTCTCTCCGCCAAGTTTTATACCTATGTGGGAGATTGTTGGCAATGCAATCTCCGCCAAGCTTGTGGGAAGAAGGAAGTTTCCTCCACCAGATACTGAAACACTCAGCTTCAAAAGCAAGATTCTTTATTAATTTTGGGACATCACTTTATAAGTGCAACCAATTTGTTCGTTCTCCGGGTCCTGTTATTTTAGATTATGGGACTTAATACCAAAGCTCGACTGCACGTCCCATTTCCCTCACTTGGTATTTATTCACATAAATATTCTTTTCATACAACTTAAATTCACATTTGATCTTTTAATGATATTTCCAACATGTTAACCTACTTCCCCGCATCCAGAGGGTAAGCATCTAGCTTGCTCTAGTGAGTATTATTTTTTAATTTCTATTCTCATTTTTTCTCTTCCGAAAAACATTTTATTCTAGTTTCTTGGTGCAGGTTTGATTACTAGTGATTGTTCCTGATACCCTTATGACAGGTAAGGCGTGGGATATACTCCTCCCTTTCATAACTTTTGTATGATAATGTGTTACTGAATTCTCATTTAACTATTTCTCATTGTACAATATAACAAACCATCCTGTAACAAGTTGCGCATTAAATTGCAAATTGTCTAATATTATTAGTCTATTGGATTACTAGTTTCCAAACGAACTTTAAAATTTCTGATTTTTTAGGGAAAACTTCAGCTCTTGCTATTGGTTATTACAGAAAGAAGATAAGAACATATCATATTTGACAATATTCTCTGTTAGTAAACTTCTTTAACTTAGTACGAAAGAAGCCTTAAGCATCTACTTCCTAGAACCTCTGTTACACTCCTAATAATTTCCTTGAAAGCAATATTTCCAAGCATATTGTGATAGAATATGTGTCAATAGAACACACGCGATACAATGTAAACAAATAAACGTGAACGAAGACAAATAGTGTTTAAGTAAACGATAAAGTGTAGCAGAAGACACCGACTCCAAGAGAAGAAACTTGGAGTTACTGAAGTCCCGCCTACAAGAAGAGCTGGAAATACATATAAAAGGCCCACCAGACACCTAAGGAGTATCACTTCACTTCAATCCGAAAAAGTGGTCACCTCTTCCTATCCCCTCTGACTTGGTTTGGAGTCAGAGCCCCAACCTCTACCGCCGACTTGGTTTGGAGTCGGAATACCTAATCCTCTCTGACTTGGTTTGGAGTCAGATTCCATCTATCACTTAACTCCTTACTAAACCGACCTAGTTCAGAAGAACAAATCTCTACAAGTACCAGGTGTATGCATAAGTAGTTTCCGGTTTAACTAAGAGATGGTGCCAGCGAAAAGTACGCAGCGTATTCATTTGACACATACGTCATTTTGTTCGTCTGACATTAAACTACAAACACACACAAGTTCAGTCTGCCAAACACGAGCGTCTTTGTTTTATCGTTCAGTGATCATGCCGAAGTTTGTGCCTGAAAAAGAACATTTGTGGCACGCATTGCTTTTCTTATTTAATCAAAAGAAAAGGGCTGTTGAAAGTCATCGTGCTGGTAGAAACATATGGTGAACACGCTCCATCGATTAGAACATGTGAGACATGGTTTCGACAATTTAAAAGTGGTGATTTCAATGTGAAAGACAGTGCGCGCTCTGGTAGACCACAAAAGTGCGAAAACGAGCAATTACAGGATGACCCAACTCAAACTCAACAGCAATTGGCAAAAGCATTAAATGTGTCACAAGAAACAATCAGCAGACGTTTACGAGCAATGGGGAAGATCAATAAACTGGGTAAATGGATCCCACACGATTTGAATGAACGTCAAATGGAAAATCGCAAAGTCACTTGTGAAATGCTGCTTCAACGCCACGAAGGAAAATCCTTTTTGTATCGAATTGTGACGGGTGACGAAAAATGGATTTATTTTGAAAACCCGAAGCGGAAAAAATCGTGACTTTCACCTGGCGAAGCCGGTCCTTCAACACCAAGGCCAAATCGCTTCGGCAAGAAGACCATGCTTTGTGTCTGGTGGCAGAGGCGGCGTTTGGGGGTGGCAACTGGGACAACCGCCCCAGGCCCCGCGCTTAGGGAGGCCCCGCGTTCCGAATTGATATTTTTCTTACTCAATGACATAAAAGTTGATTTGTAAAAACAAAGTTTATAAATAAACTAGTTTGTATAGTTTCCATGCGAAATGTAATGTGAAATGGAAATGAATAAAGAAGCACTTGTAATTAGCAATGCAGTTTTTAAAATATATTGTACTTTCTTTAAATAAATTATGTCGGATTTTTGTTTTCATAAGAAACCGTTGTTCATTAAATAAGAGAATATTTAGTAATAAATTTAGGGTTAGGAATGAAAGGAAGAAGTTAGAGGAAGCATTTAGGGGGAAGTTGATAATTGCTTTATCGGCTTTAGATGTAACATTTCGGCGCTCAGCGATTTTTACTTGTACTTTGGCCCCGCGGGGTCATTATTGCCCTAGGCCCCGCGCTCACCTAACGCCGCTTCTGTCTGGTGGGACCAGAGCGGTATTGTTTATTATGAACTCTTGAAGCCCGGCAAAACCGTTAATGCACAACGCTATCGCCAACAAATGATTAATTTAAATCACGCATTGATCGAAAGACGACCGGAATGGGCCCGAAGACATAGCAAAGTGATTGTGTTACACGACAATGCGCCATCTCACACAGCAAAACCAGTGAAAGACACCTTGAAATCGCTGGGACATCCTTCCACACCCGCCGTACTCCCCAGACCTGGCGCCACCTATCACCTCTTCGCATCAATGGGGCACGCGCTCGCAGAGCAGCACTTCAGCAATTTCGAAGACGTTGGAAAATGACTCGACGAATGGTTTGCCGCAAAAGACAAGCAGTTTTTCTGGCATGGTATGCATCATTTACCTGAAAGATGGGCGAAATGTGTAGAAGCCGATGGCCAATATTTTGAATAAAACAAAATTAATTTCCCTTGAAAATTACGTGTTTTCTTTACCAAAAAAAAAACCGGCAAGAACTTATGCATACACCTGGTAAAGAGGTGAACCACTAAAATATCTCGATACAGCCTGTGTTCCGTGCGCTCGGTTAATCAACTGTATTATACTTGTATTTAATCGCATATAGAGGAACTTTTTATAATAATAAGGTGTCGGTAAAAGTTTACCGTCTCTTTATTCTTATTTAGTAACCACGACGCCATCGATCACAACTAACGTAAGGCTCTACCTAAGATCTATTAGGCATTATAGCCCACAAGAAAATATAAAAGAACATTGCGTGGTGGAAACGCTTGGGTCTCATTATGAAGTACTATCACGGCATTGCGTCGTGGAGGTCGCTCAGGCCTATAAAAGTATTATCACGGCATTGCGTGGTGAATCACAGGGCTTGAATAAGTCTTATTACGACATTGCGTGATGATATACGCTCGGGTCTCGTTATACGTTACTTTCATAACGGATCTATAAAAGTGATTAAAAATAATATTACGTCAATACAACATCTGAATAAGTTTTATAAAGTGGACCACTAGAAAAGTGACAAAGTGAAAAAGTGCATTCAAAATTGAACACTGAAACAGTGACAGTACCTTGGATTTACAACTTTGTGAAAATTTTCATTTGGATAACATATTTGGATGTTTTGGACCCAACCCAGAAACTGGAAATAACTTTACCATTGGAGGACCAACCAGGAGGACAGATTCATCAAAAATAAAGGTATGTTTCAATAAAGGCGGAAATGGAAATAAATCTGGTACAGCGACACCCAGAAGAATCCATAAACGCATACTTTCTCCGAAAATTAAGAGCCATTAGACATACCTTCCAAAATGTACGGAAGAGGCCAAAGTCCATTATTTATCTTTGGGACTACAAAGAAATTTCCTTAAGAAAATTGCCCTAGAGACATACAATACGGTGCAAGAACTACAAACTAAATTGCAAGCCCTAGGAAAATCTCAGGATTGAATGAAGAAAAGAGACTATGTAGAGAAAGTGCAAGCTTTCCAAAACTTATTAGAGTCAAGTAATTCATAATCCACATAAGACTCAAACCTATCCTCAAAATCCAAGCCTTAGAATACAAAATTTAAATCCTCAAAATTTGACCTACCAACAAAATTATAGACAACAAACAAGTTATTCTAGATATACTCAGATACCTAATCAAATAACCAACCCACAAAATTCCAGTACACAAACGTTACCTCGATGGACTACGCAAGAACCTATCATTGACTTATCTAAAGGAGAGCCTGAACCCCCAGGTTACGTACCTATCCAAAAAAAAAAAAAAAATCCAAAACCCAAATTACCAAATGAAAGTGAATCAGTCCAATCAGACTAATTCGCAACTACCTATTGCCAAATTTAACCTCAATTATCAAACCAGCAAGAGTTTTATATTTATACACCGTGAGGATTGCATATAGCAGCAAGAAATGAAGTAACCTTAGTGAACGGTCATGCACAAATAAAAATACAAAATAATAAAACAATTCCGTATACGTATTATTTTTATATGAAGAATTTGATGTTATTTCAACAAATGTTTTAAAATTACCAAGTAGACATATAAGTGGACTAGAAGTAAAGTACTATAATCTGCCGAAGAAATATAACACAAAATTTCCATCACCTTTCCAAACTTTGCAAAAGACAATCGATAACCTAGATAGTTTATTGAAACATGAGAAGAACAACTTACCCAGCAAATTTCAAGATTTGCATTTGCACCCTATGATGTCATGGCTATCAATAATCTTAATTCTAACAATTTTAGTGCTATTAACTGTAATTACTTTAATTTTGTATTGTCTTCACCAAAGGATGAAAACTAAACAGCAATCGTAAAAACTCATTTCAGATGATCACAGTCATCCTTCTCACCTTAATAATTGTGCTATTTTGATTTTCTTGTGTATATTATACCGCGTTCAATATCAGCTCGCTATCCTTCCCGAAAGCAAAATAATGAAAGAAGAAACAATGAACCAAACAACCCCATTCCCATAGAAGCGCTTCACATCCACAGTGAAACCACCATCAACAACAACAACAACCGAACGTTTTTGTTGTAGTGCAGCTGTGCTGATTCGGAGGAGGTTTTTCTTTGTCTGGCCTTTGATTGACATGGCGCCAATTGATTGACATTTTTGTTTCTTAACATAGCATTTACTGTTTCGCATTCTTTGATGCTTGGAGCGTGTTATGACAAGTTATTTTTATACAATGCGGTCATTTAAGTTGAACTGTTTTCTTTGTACTTTTGCATTTCCGCTAATGCTCACTGGAATTCGACTATGCAGGTGGTTACAGAACCAGTTAAATCTTGTTAGTTTCAAAATAGGTCATGATGTGTAAAATTATTTACTTTTAATTTTTTTCTGCATAGTTGTACAGTGACACTAGTAAAGGTATCATCCATTTTTATGAAGATCGAAGTGTGGATGAAGGCGTTGGACCGTTGGCGGAGAATTGTACATCACAGCTGAGGGACAAAGATTTTGGAAAGCAATTAGTTTATACGTCTGCTTCTTATGAAAATTTCAATGATCCAAATTTGGTGTTATCTCAGTCATTTTGTTCCGATTCAAATATTAGTATTAAATGAAATCTCAAACTTGTCTCACAATACTGCACATAAATCTACAGTCTCTAAGGAATAAAAATGAAGTGTTCGAACTATTGATACATAATTATGCATGTCACATTATATGTATAAATGAACATTGGCTGAGTGATGATGAACTAGCATATTGTATACCATTAAACTTTAGGCTATTGACTAGTTTTTGTAGGAAAAAAATATAAAAATGGTGGAGTGGCAGTTTTGGTTGATAAATCGGTGGATTTTGAAATTAACCCACTCGATATTGCAGAATATACAATCGAGAAAGAATTTGGAAACTGTGGTATAATTCTTCCAAAATTAAAAATAATAGTTCTATGTGTATATCGGCTCCCTAATATAACGCTAACAAAATCTCTAGAGCAATGAGAAAAACTGCTGTTATATTTGCATAAATTCTAAAAATATAAAATAGTTTCTATTGGTGACATTAATGTAGATGTAAGTAAGAATAACAATGAGAGCGTACATTTAAACAATTTTTTATGTCGTATGGCTACAATATAATTAACGATTTACCAACCAGACTAAACGCATGTTTAGACAACGTAATAACGAATATAACAGATTCAAACTTAATATGTGCAGTCACTCCATATGAAGTATCGGATCATCGTGTACTAATACTGGGAATAACGTGCTCCGGAAAGCCGCTAAGGTCTGATGAACAATATATATATATATATATATATATATATATATATATATATATATAGGAAACTACAAAAGAAAGAACTTGTTAATGCTAAGAAATAGAATAAACACTAAAACTATGATGGATATAATAGTAAGTTCCGAATCAGCAGATAAGGCATGGTATAAATTTACCATACCATAATATTAAATAACACATGTCCAATCATATCGCTAAATAGTTCGAGACAGGATAAATGTCCTTGGTTTAATGATAAACTCAAGGAACTTAGAAATAAAGTACATATATTATATGTTGGATTTAAAAATGGTAAAAACATAACTGCATATAAAGTTGCTAAAATTAAGTATAGAAAAGCACTTAAAGAAGTTAAGTGCGATTTTATAGCCAGTAAAATATTCAATTCAACCAACAAAACAAAAACGGTTTGGTCTATTATCAACGATACGAAGAACACCAAAATATATAACGACGGAAGTAGTAAAATAACTCCGAATCAATTTAATGAATGTTTCATTAGGAAAATTAAAAAAAGGTGTTCACCAGATAATAACCTGTTTAATGAGCACAAAATGGTATATCATCCAAGTGGCACCAAGAAACTGTTAACGCAGTGGACTGGTGTAACAAGTATTGGGATCATCAAAGTAATTAGATCTCTGAGTAACTCAAAAAGCGAGGATAATTTTGGTATATCCAATTTTGTGATTAAGATTATTATAGATCTAATAATAGAAACTTTGTTGTATCTCATAAATTGGTCATTAAGTGAGGGTCGTTTCCCCGACTGTCTTAAATGTGCTGTGGTTGTCCCAATATATAAGAAGAAGGGGGGAATTGATGACCCTGCTAATTACAGACCTATATCTCTTGTGTCAGTTTTTTCTAAAATATTTGAATATATTATTAGGGAACAGTTGACATCTTTTCTTGAGAATAATAAATTACTTTGTAATAACCAGTTTGGTTTTAGAAGTGGTTTCTCCACCATGTCTGCCTTAGAAAGCATTACTTTTGAGATAATAAATGGGTATGAAAGTAAGAAAATTACATGCTTAACTTTGGTAGATTTAAGTAAGGCGTTCGACTCAGTACCTCATGAGATATTAATCGAAAAGATGAAAGTATATGGTATTTTTTAGGGGGGGCCCGCCTTACCACCCCTGCCTCTTTGCATGCTTTGCACAAGTTAAGTCGTGCACTTTCTGGGTCGTGCAGCACGTACGTCTTAGTACTTCTCAGCTTGGGGCAGGCTTGTTCCTAGAGATTGTTGGATTGCCGGAGTTCCGGCATTCCAAGGATCTCCTGCGTTCCAATTGTTCAAGACAGTTGGTGTTGCGGGACGGACTTTTGACCAGGCGTCCAGAATGTTCTCCTGGTCTATGTTCCTAGTTGTTAGAACATTTGCATGGGGGATCCTTACCTACTATTATATGCTTTATTTTATAGAAAAAACACATACAATACAGATAAGACGACACAGGGCAAATACAGGACAACACAACACATAGCTTGAGGAGGTCTTCTTCTTCTTTTCAGCATCTCCCTGTAACGAGATTAAGAAAGATTAATTGTTGCTTCCTTGGAGTTGGGTTCTTCTTTCCGGATTACAGTTGTTGTCCCGTCACAGGGATGGCCTTCCAGTCTTCTCCTTGCTCGATCTCTTCTTGTTGTGTTGCTCTAGGTAAGAAGAGAAGCTGATCTTCTTCTTCATTGTTAGTCCTGCATCACTCACTGGTTCTGCAACACTTTTTCCTCTTCTCTTCATTCGTTAACAGTCACTATACCACACTCATCCATCACTCATTCACTCATGGGTAGTATATATCATTCAACCGTTGGTTGCGGTTTCCGCAGCCTTCAGTCAGTTTATCGACTTATATTTATTTCCACTAAGTAATAATAACAACACTCATCCCGGTTCCCTCTACCACTCACGCGCACTTTCACACTGTATATGAGTGTCTCTCACCGGTATTCCGGCAATGCACTCCGTATTGCTGGAGTTCCAGCAACATCACACTAACACTAACTTATGGTTAGTCTTGTTTATATAGATTTTCGTTGTTTTGTTCTTAATTTGTACCGTTATATTAGATAGACGTTGTTTCAAAATTTCTGCACTTTTACTATGGTACTTATTTGTTTTTGTTCGTTTATTTGTTGGAATATTTGTTTGTAAACGCGGATGCCGCGGTTGTCGTGGGAGACCCGCACGCGCGCGCAGACATTACGCTGTTGACTCCGGTAATGACTGTACACTTTCATACTGTTGGGATCTTACTACATCGCGCCGCGCCCCGAGGCGCGCATCCCGGCCAAGAACCTTCTCTTGTAGAATAATGAAACTTTATTCGCCGTCTCCCGGAGGACCGCCACCAGTTCTGGAGTTCTCAGTACCTCTGTGACGGGTCTCTCCCCCAGGAGGGCTCTTTGTTCTCTGACTAGCTCTTCTGTCTCCCGGCATCTAAGGACAACGTGATCTGGGGACGCAACCACTCCAGAGTTGCGGCACATATTGTCCTCAACTAAGTTTAGGTCTTTCAGTCTCTGTCTATAAGGGCCATGACCGGTGACGAAATGGAGCAACCCTCCTTCTATCTCCAGATGCATCTCTGTCCTCTCAGCCACGTCCGGGAAAATGCTGAAAAGTCTTCTTGCCTTCGTTGATTCCTCCCAGAATGTTTGCCACGCACTGGTCAGTATTTCTTGGATTTCTCTTCTACTTCCTGCTGTTTGGTGAAGAATGTCTATGATCTTCTCTTCGTTTCCTTTCTTGAGCCAGTACGCGGCTCCCATTCTTTTAACTTGAAGGTGCATGGGCATGGTCGCGGTCACCACCTGGAGTGCCTCCACCGGAGTAGTTCTGTAGGCTCCAGTAAGACGGAGCAATATTTGTCGTTGAGATCTATTTATAATCTGCCGTTGTCTTACGTCGTCCATCCGGTGGCACCAGGCACTGGCGGCGTATCCGACTACAGACCAGATTATGACATCATGGTACATTTTTATTACTTTCAGGGGTATCCTGTAATCATTGGTTGCAATGTTAACTATTTTAT